>JAQPPZ010008397.1:0-13691 GCA_028583015.1 Wollemia nobilis
ACAACCCCTTATTATCAAGCAAAAAAAGATCAAAATTGATGGAATGTCATACCAACAAAATTTTTTATTGAGAATGAACTTGAATATTTACACTCCAATAATTAAGGATAAGGAAATGTCTTCAAACCATTTGGTAAAGTATTTAGTGGCATTAATGGTGAACTTATGTCCATCATACAATGGTGGATTGGTTCTACAAATGATATCCATACCCTAAATGAAGAAAGGCCAAGGGGAAATTATCATTTGAAGAGCTTGTAAAGGAGCATGGATCAAATTATCATGCTTTTGACACTTATCACACTTCTTCACACAAACACAAGAATCCTTCTCCATGGATGATAAATAATATACCATATAAGAGTTTCTTAGAAATGGCAATACTGTTAAAGTGACCAACACAAGATCCATTGTGAGCTTTCTTAACAAGTATTTGAACCTTATCGAAAGCTAAACATCATAGAAGGATACCATCAAAGGAGAACCGATATAGGATATCTCCAATGATGATATAGTGACAAGTGCATTGTTTAATTTTTTTTATGTTTTTTATGGTTCAACCCTTTAATAAAAAACCCATATTTGAGGAAATTGAATATATCCTTATACTAAGGATTTGACAAAGGATATGCACCAAAAAAGAAAACCTCTAAGGGAGATTGATTGCATTTGATGGTAGTCAGTTCTTGGATTTGCTTGATGATTATTGCATATTTCTCATCTTCAAGTTCTAGTGGAATAAGAGAGGTAATCATAGCCATGGTTTATATATGCCAATTGCTTTATCTAGGGATGGCTTCTATAATGACTTTATGGAATAAAGCCATCGACTATTCTATAATAGTATTGTAAGGTTTTAATTTGTCATATTTGGTTTGATAGAAGTCTTTAACTTGGTTAACTAACTAATAATCTCCATAAATGGATAACATTTTAACTATCAAGGCTAGTGCAATGTGAAGACCTAAGATAACAAGCTCATTTTTTGTATTGTTGTTGGTATAGGAAAATTGAAGCTTGAAGGATAGTGAGATTAGCTATCTTTGTGAGGTTATCGAGATGATTCCTACCCCTGTTCCTTTGCAACAATGAGCATTATCAAATAACAATGTACAAGAATTGGGTTGGTCAACTTCTAAGGTGATAATTGATTCAATTGAGAACACTATGACCATGGGATAATTGTCTTCTAAAGGTGCAACAACCAATTGATCGACAATCACTTGACCCTTTATAAAAAATTTATTGATTAATTCAAGATCAAACTCATTAAAGGGCAAGAACCAATTTAGTTGTTCACACAAAGAGGTGAGACTTAGACATAATATAACATAACAAATCAACCTTCACTATAATATAATCGACCTGCACTATAATGTAAGTCTTGTGACTAAGCATATAATATCTAAGATTTTGCAAGGTGAAGACCATGACAAGGCAAAGCTTTTCTAAGGGGGTGTAGTAGACCTTGTAGTTAACCAACATTCAATTGATGTAATGGATAGCTTGCTCTCTATGTTGGTCATCATATGGTTACTAGAGCTCGAATAGTTGTTGAGATATACAACAAAAATGGTCATTGGATTAGGAGGGATGAGGATAGGTGGAGACATAAGATATGATTTTAGGGTGTCAAAAGCCTTTTGAAACTCATTGTCCCACAATATTAGTATCCTTCCATAGGAGCTTGGTGAATGGCTAACAT
Organism: Wollemia nobilis; assembly: GCA_028583015.1. NCBI lineage: Eukaryota > Viridiplantae > Streptophyta > Pinopsida > Araucariales > Araucariaceae > Wollemia > Wollemia nobilis. Next base: position 1,706 of record JAQPPZ010008397.1, read on the forward strand.
TTATCAACAAGTTAGAAGATAAATCTATGAATGGCCTGGAGTTTGCCTTGGAAAATTTGAAGTTTAGTAAAATTTCTAGGGAATGGCATGACAATAATGGCTTAGATCTTGTTGATATTAACTTATATACCTCATCGAGAGACGATGAACCCCAACGGTTTTATAATGTTACCTCAAATACATGATTTTGTGGTTTGATATATACTCTGTATTGCTAGAGTCACTTAAACATATGCCTTAGATTATGGATGTGGTCCTCTCAATTAAGAAAGCATCCAAGAAAATCATCAACATAGTCTTCCAAAATGCCATACCTCATGTCATGGAAGATATATGTCATGACTCACTACTTTTATTATTTAAACCGAAAGGTATAACTTGGTAACAGAATTTTCCCCATAGTAATAAAGGAATTTTTGGTTTCATCTTTGAGAGTGATCTTTATTTGGTTGTATTCCAAGAATTTTTCCATAAGGGACAACATACCGCAACCAATAGTTAAAATGACAATCATGTCAATTTTGGGTAGGGGAAGTTTTCCTTGGGACATGCTTTATTGATGTCCCAAAAATTGGTGTTGACTCATGCACTATCTTCCTTATTGGCAATGGATACTATGTTGAAGATCCAATCAGAATAGGCAATGGATTTGATAAAGTTGACATCTAGGAGATTTTTGAAGCTTGTATTTGACAAGGAGGGTGGCTTTAAGATGCATTTTCTACAATTTATGTTTGACAAGTTTTGCATCTGGTTGCATGACTAGGTGATGAATAATGAGTGAAGGATCAAGACCCGACATGTTAGCATAGGTCCAAGTGAAAATATCACTAAATTCCTTTAAGAGCTTAATGTATTCTTCATGTCATTAGGAGTTAAGATTTTTTTAAATTTCAAGGTATTAGGATTATCTCATGTTCCAATATTGATGCTTATTGTCTCTTCAATGAGGATGTTCAATTCATCCTCAATTCAAGGGGCAGGTAAAATCCTAAGCTTTCAAATTCAACCAGGCTTAACTATTCAATATTAGGTGATTGTGAGGTGTAAATGTTATAAATTTGTGACAAAGATCCCTCAAAATGGAAATTATCCTATCCAAAAGGATTGTAGAGAGTAACTTCCACCTTACATTCATTTTCATTGGCTATCAATTCAAGATGGACTAAAGTCAAAAGTTTTACACTAGCAAATTATGCAAATTGACAAGGACCAGAGCCAAGGAGGGACCAAAGCTCCTTTTAGTCTTCCTCATATTAATGTGACCCATGTAATGAAATGGTATCATTATGAGATTTTTAAAAGAAATAATTGGCTTCGTCATTATTTTTGGATGATAACAAAACAATAAGATGTTTTCTCTTACTAGGGATGTAACCTATCCCATAACATCCTAGATAGGCTTTTATTTTTAAGGGTTATTTGATACCCTATTCATGATGACCAAGAAATTTTTCCTAATATCCCATATTGACCAAGATCTATTATGGAATGGGATATAAGGGAGACAGATAACATGAAGCATATTTTCATTGAGTCAAGAGAGAATGACTACCATGAATTTGTTCTTTGTGGGTAGTATCGACACAAATGAAGTAAAAACTCTCTAGTTGCACTATTGCACATTTTTTAGTAGATAAACCTAGGGTTTGGGGAGAAAGGAAGAGACTAGTTGGGTCCAAGGATGGATCATTGTTTTGATTTTTACCATTTTGACCCTTAAGTTGTGTTTGGGTATGATCATTAGCATCTATATTAATATAGAGAAGGTTTGGCCCTTCCAATAGTTTATAATCTGATTTAGATTGTTCATTTAAGATAAGTGGTCATAATGCATTATCAACAGAGGTAGAAGAAGAAGATGGTAGCAAATATGGATTAAGGGAAGTACAAGGATTTTTTTTGTATTGCTCAACTTTGATTACTTGATAATAAGAAAAAGGTTTAATATCAACAAGGATGTGGATTGTCCTTCCTTTCTATTCATATTTATTACATTGGTGTAATGTGGAAGGGATAGCCCTCATATAATGGATCCAAGTTCACCCAAGTGAAATGTTATAAGATAGGTCATAGGGAAAAATATAGAAGAGTGTATTGAGGATTCAAGGGCTGAATTTGAGAGGCAAGGTGATCATAACACTAGCCTCATGTTGTTCATTGTTGAAGGTCCTCCTAATGAGATTAAATTTTCTCAATATTTATTGAGTCAATCCAAAATGGCTAGGGAATTTTAGATTGCAAATGTTGAGTCTCAAACCATTGTTAATGAGGACTCGTTTGATGAACTTATCGTATACGAAAGTAGTAATGTAAAGGGGTAATTCCCTATCCATGGAAAATGAAGGAATGTCACTTTCATGAAATGATATGAGAAGATATCCTTATGGGAAAGATAAATGTTTAAAAGTTCTTAAAGAGATATTTTGGTAGGTGTACTTTTGAGTTGATGACGAAGATTAAAAAGACTTTGGTTGTCTTTCAAAGGCAAAAGGACAAAAGGTGGTTTGTTGGAAGAAGAGGCTTTGTTTATTGGGCAAAGGACCAAGGTAGGTCAAGGGGGTTGATTTAAATACTGGTTCTTATTCTATTTCCTAGTCACAACATAGACGAAAGATAGATGAGTTGTGCCTACCATATTTTGGACTTAAATATTATTGGTTGCTCTTTGATTATGATTGGGGAAAGTATCTTGGAAGAACCCAAGATCTTGATTGGAGGAATATTTGGTGTTAGAGTCACAAATAAAAATTTGTACACCCTTTATGAGTTTTTGGATGATTATATGCAAGGTATTACATCTATCAATTTTATGGCCATCAACACAATGAAAGTCATAGTGTTCATGGTGACGATACCAATGGGGTAGTACTTTCGTGGTATCGAAGGGTTTAATTTATGGGAATTTTGTGATTTTTACTTTAAGAAGTTGTCTTAGAATGACATAAGGAGGCTAGTATAGTCTAGTGAAGTTACGCCTAGGCTTTTGTTGCTTTGTTAGGATAATATTTTGGGATGAAGTTGTTGTTGCATTTACATTGTTGGTTTCATGAGAATCATGACCCCATCACGCACCACATGCTTATTCTTATATTGTCAATTGTGATTTGAGGAGGATGGCTTTTCCTTTTCCTTCTTATTTAAGTTGTCATGTTCATATGAGAATGACCTCGATGCATTTACAAGATCTACCACTTCTTTGAAAGAGAAAATGTTGGTTGTTTCCAAGGGATAGTTCAATTTGTCTTGCAAGTTGCATACAAAAATATTTAAAAGATCTTTTTTAAAGGGTGATATATTTAAGTCTCCCCACTAGGGCTCACCATTTAGCTACACAACTAGTAAATAATTCATCCTTGGCTTGCTTAAGTTGGTAAATATCACGAATTGTGATATTTTCTTTAATATATACCAAAAATTGTTGAACAAATATTTCTACAAGCTTTCTAAAGCTCTTAATTGATTGACACGATATTTAAAAATATTATTCTAAGGCAATACCACTAAGACTTTTGGGAAATATTCTAAGAAGTAACATCTCATCATGGGCAATGTCACTACTAGCAATTTGAAAGAGTCTAAGGTGATTTATTGGATATTTCTTTTTGTTATACATTTCAAACTTTGGGGTTTCAAAGTTGGGCTAGAAATATTGACTAGATACAATGGGATCTAGTGGATAGTTGTAAAATTCATCATAAGATTACTTTTGACTATACGAAGATCCTTGGAGGGAGGTCATTCGTTGCTCGAGTTGCTCTAATTTGAAGTTTATGTTCTAATATTCAAGAGGAGATGGATTCAAAGGTGCTTGAGGTAATATCAAAGGAGGTTATGGATTAAAATATGAATAAGATCTAAGGTATTGGAGGGAGTGACACCATAGGAGGTGTCATATAACTCAATACCAAATATTTTGTTATATAGCTCACCCCCAAACCACTTGATAGAAAGGATTTGTAAAGGTAATATTTGAAGGGGGATGAGTTTGATAAGGAGCGACAATAGGAAAAGAGGTAGAGGTAGGCACACTTGTGGAAATTGGTTATGTCATAAATTAACTTACATTAGTTATAGGATATCTAGAAGAGATGTGGGCATGTGGTATTCTAAAGATGATGGGATGTTTCAAACCTTACCACCTATAATGGAAACCACTAGAGGAGTGGTAGAGTCTACAAAGTAGGTGATATATGCATTAAGGCCATAAGTGATCCCCTAGTTAATGTTTTTATTTATTTTTTGACATTAGTGTTTGGTTGGTTTTTCAATTCATTATTATTTTAATTAATTGTGTTAGAGGGCATATAATTTGAATTGGGTTGATGAGGGTGATTCAAGGCATCTTCCCCATAGGAATATTTTAGTTATTATGGTCATCTCTAATGATGTCCATAAAGACATGTTTTTATTCTCTTATAAAATCTCTTAGATGGTTTATAGAGTCAAAATCCATCTTGTCTAGGATGTCTCTTTGAGGGGGTTTGTTCTTATCCCCCTCAAAATTAGGGTTGGCAAAAGGATTCTCTTCTTCATAATCATTTCTAAAGGGAGGAACATAGGAGGACCTTGGGTGTTCCTTAGCTAGGGGTGTCATAAGGATGTTCAACCATATGGTAAGGTTGAGAATAAGGATTCAAGTTATTAATTTAAAGAGATGATTTAGAAGAAAAAAATATTTTGTCACCTTATATCTCCTCTAGATATATCGATATGATCGATATACCTTAAGGGGGTCCTCCCCATATATCAAGACCTTCTTATATACCTACCCTTTCAATATACCTATCAATACATAGAAGAAGCTAGTCCTCATAATATATGTGATCATACGTGAGAGAGACCTTAAGGTACATGAAATGCAGACAGTATGTGAAAGTGATCTTCCCTATATACATGACCCAAGATGGTACATGAGAGGTAATAGAATATCCTCCTTATAACTCTCACAAGTGTACCATATTATACTCCAATAGGCTTAAAGTACATGTGGAACCCTATGTGGGAGGCTAGTGTCCCAGACCCACTATATACCCAATGTTGCCTAACAATTCATACAATGGTTTCTCAAGGGGTTGTGTACAACCCCTAGTGAGACTAGCAATTAGTTGTGTTAATTAAACTTTGTTGATGTGAGCTAAACTATACAAACAAAATAATAGAGTCTTAATTAAAAAGTGTGATAAATTTTAGCTTTATCAAGCTAGAGTAAAGGTCTAGGAATATTGGACAACCGTGGAGGTGTTTCACATTGGATTTGCCAAAATGTAATGTTGATAAAAAGTATCTTACCTCAATTTTTACAAGGTATATGTATATGGTATATGGAGTCTAACAACTATGTTTCATGAATAAATTAACAAACACCTATATTTTGGGTCAACTAGACTCCTTGATCTAACCGCATAAAAGCCTAACCTTTGCTAAAACGGAGTATAAGTGATGGATATTGTAAAGCAATACAAAATACAAGAATATAGGGAGTGCAAGTAGATAAATAAATAAGCTAATATAAAATTTTAGATTTGATGATGTTCAAAAAACAAACAAAACAATCCATTTGGAAATCAAGGGAAAGAGAACAATGTTATCTCTTTATTACATTATTTGGATGATAAAAAATTATCACATTATTTGTTGCACCTCATGAGAGATTGAGAGAAGTTGAACAATTAGAGATGAAGGTGAAGCACCCAAAGTCTCTTGAGACATCCAAGATATATTATATGTATTTATATATGTACAGATATAATGTAGGAAAGTGGAATGAAATAAAATATTTGTTTTTCAAATACATCAATGGTATTAGAGCATTAAATGGTTCTTGCTTGGCCATATCCCATATTTTTTTTCTCTTTGTTGTTAGTTTTTTAGCCAGATTATCATAGGCCTAAAATATATGGGATCTTGAGTTGTCTCATATATTACAGCAACTTAATATAAATGGTCAAAATCAATAAACATAAAATTCATGAAAATAACAATATTAAGATATAAATGGCCAATATCATTCATGAATTAACATGAAGAAAACTTGTAATAATCAAATATGTTTACAAGCTTTACTCGATATCCATTCAATGTCCTGGTATATTCTTCGATACATTACATGGAGCTTTGTCTCCATAATAACATTAGAAAGGTGACTCTTGGACTCTTTGTTTGTTGCTCTCCTCACATATCCAAGAGATGCATCTTTTCCTATTTCATGCATAAGACAAGTCTCTCATGTCTTTTGGCTTCTCATCTTGCCACTTGTATACATGACTCTTGACTCTCTATTTACTCTTGCACACTTTACTCTATGACACTTGCACACTTATGACACATTGCACACTCCTACAAACTCTATTACATGACACTTGTGCACATTCTCACTCTTCACACTTGCACACATAATTACATGACATTTGTGCACATCCTACAGATGAAAAAATACATAAAGGGGGGTTATAAATCACACTTCTAAAACCATAGACTAACACCCTCATCTATTACATATTTACATTTGTACCATAAAGTTACCATGGGGTATATTAACATGTACCAAATATGTAATATTCTCCAACATTTGCCATCATTTTTCTTCCATAGTCTGTGTTTGGTTTTGAAAAACTACTCATAAATTGCATCTTGTAAAGATCTTGAAGTTTTGGGAGTTTTGGGAATTTTAGGTTTATTCCCATTCTTAGGGATTAGTGATTTTAAAGGAAGGCTTGTCAACCTTGTTTTGTCTACTAAAATATTGGTTTGTATCTAGATGGTCAGAGCCCTTTGCACCTTCAACAGAACATACAATACTTTTTTCTTGCAATAAATTTTTCCTAGCAACTTAGTGAGCTTAGGAATGCATGGAGTGTAAGCATATTCAAACATAATTTTTTGTTGTTGGAGAATAAGGGGTTGTACATGGGTCCCCCATCCTTGAAAAATCATAAATCTCTCCTTTAGGGCTTGCGAGTTTACAAACAAATTCAATTCTCATCTCAGTTGAGTTGTTATAGCTAGATACCTACATTTTTAAAAAGAAGTTTAAATTGTTGATTTTCATTATTTTGATTTTCTTCATTTATCTATGTGAATACAAATATTCCAAATTCAACATCATTCTTCTTTATATTTTCCTAAAACAACCTTCATAATACCAAAACTCCATCTCTACTATTTATGCATTGCATCTTAGTAGACTAATATTCCCAAAACTTCGCACTATAATAGTTTGTTTTACTAGATCTAGATTTCTAGTTTCCTTCCTAAAGCATAAGTGCAACCATGAGAATTGTAATTGTAAATGTGCTGCCATGTTTGGAACTGGTCAAACACGCTTCTATATTTTCCATTGATCAAACGTGCTTTTGCATTTTTTGTTGATCAAACACACTTTTGCATTTGCAAAACACAGTGCTGCATTTGTGAGGGAACAAAAAAAATCACCCCTTCAATCATCACCACAACACTCCAAACTTCACAAAACCAACAAATAAAATCATCAAATACATTATCATATTATATCATCTCATCTTGTCCCAGATCAGATCAATTTGGTAACTCAAATTTGGAATGTGACTATGTTCAAGAAACTTTGCACAAAGCTATCATTAAACCCTCTCTACAGGGGTAAAAAATGAAAATCTCTCAAATCAGTATGCACCTACCAATGTCAAAGTATAAATTCAATGACTAAAATCAAGGTGTAGAGATAAATTCCACATCCAAAGATTCTATAATCTCATGCACATCCACATTGGCTGGTCGATTTACCACATCAAATTGCACATAATTTTACCAAGAGCAAAGTTTCGACCATGCATTCCCAATCCAAAATTGGGACAACCAACTTGATCATCATATTGAACAACCACATCCATCAAATTACATCCCTTTCATCATCCATAATCTGTCAAGTGACTCATGGGTTTCATCTATTTCAGAATTCACCCATTCATCACTTGAAGGGGTAAGCCAAAATCAAAATTTTACAAAAGTCATTCAATATTTGCACCGAAATAACCATAGTCCATTACTTCATCCAATAATGCTAGGTGTCTCTTATTTTTGCACCGCATTGTGCTTGGCACAACATGGTACAAAAAGGGGTATCTATAGACACCAAAACCTAGCCACTTGCAAAACCACATTCACATTGCACATTTTAAATCTACATAATAAAATTATATACCTAAGTCTAAACTTAGGTATGTATTTACTGCGCATTATCCTATTTTCTATATTTTATTAAATCTAGAAAATCCCCCCTAGGATACCCTATCTCTCCATTGGACATGTGTTCTAGCCACCATTACCCCTCCCCTTGTCACATCTCACACACCTCACTCCACTCTCACCTACCCACATGGCAACACTCCACCTAAGTGGGACACTCTGAGTAAATCACTGCAACTACCTAGGATAGGTGGTTGTCCAACCCCTACCACTTAGCAACCCTAGCTTTCCACCTATCCTTTTCCTCCAAAACCCTCAAAGGTCTATAAAGGCACCATAACTTCACCCAAAGGAGGCTAAAAATCGTATCGTCACTCTACCAAAATAACAACATGAGGTTATCATCATATGTGGAGGTCAATTCTTTGAGGTCTTAGGTTGAACCCTCTTCATTCTACAACTCATTAACAAACATAATAGGGCATTTACACAGTCATAAATATGGTTTTGCATTTGCACAAACACAAGCCTTCGTTTAGCCAAACCCAAACACAGCTTCGTGTTTGCTCAGGAGCACTTTCAGCCAACAATAGACACAAGGCAGGTCAGGTAATCAACAAGGCATTTTTGGTGTTTTACTATTTATTTTTCCCACATATTATTTCAAGATTTTACAAGCATTAATGTTAGGGTTTTTGTAGTTGCTTTTATTAAAATCAATAGATGTTACTCACTCTCTTTGTTTGCAAGCGCATGTGTGTAGGAAATAGGTTATGGAAGGTTGTTGCAGTAAGGATGGTCCATGAGGATAGCTGAAGCCCATCCACCAATCTGGTTGTAGCAGAGAATATTTGAAAACACCCACATCCGTTGAATCATAAAAGGGTATTGTCCTCCTTTTGCCTATTGTAATCTAAGAAAGTAAGCAAAGCATTGTAAACAGACACTTGCACGTTCGAGATAAATTATTGTAAAAGGAGACTAAGGCTCCACTGTATTCAATATAAAATCAATTCGTTTATTGTACTTGATTGTATTAAAGCAAATTTTACCAATGGAAAACATTAAAATAAATCTTAATCATTATTTGATTAAGACAGTAATCATTATTTGATTAAGATAGTCAATATTTTTTTGTTAGCTTTAACTAAACTTACTACTTTCTCTAACCATGGAAAAAAGAATTTAACTTCATGATCCTCAATTAAAACCCCTCTATTGGCTAGCCTATCTGCACATTTATTTCCTTCCCTTAACATATGTGTAAACCTAATTTCTTCAAACTCTATAGCAAGGTCTTGTATTTCCATAATTATCTCTTATATGTTCCATGGAGCCTTTGCTTTCCTCAAAATTGCATTTATTACTATTAGTGAATCACCTTCCATCTGTACTCTATTCCATTTTATTTTTCTATATATTTCTAACCCTTCCAAAGCTACCCAAACTTGAGCTTCTTTATTTGTCTTAAATATGCTATTAAAAGCATAATGAGACAAAATCCCTTCCCTATTATTTCTAATTATTCCTCCTCCTCTTGTTAGTCCTAGATTTCCTTTAGATGCTCCATCAAAATTCAATTTGACCAAATCCACTTTTGGTGGTTTCCACTTTATATTATTTGCCTTTTTTTCGTTTCTCCTATACCCAACATCATAATTATTCTTTATGACTTGACTCCATCTATCAAGGACCTCTTCTTCAAGATTAGGAATTAGGTAAGTTGATAGGGTTGGTTTAGACTTCTCTATGGCTAAACAAATCTTCCTTTTCATTACCTCTAAACTAATTTCCTTTCCTTTAAATATTTTTCTATTCCTTTCCAGCCATACAGTCCAAAGTATTGTATTTTTTGATATATCCTAGATTGTTTGTAAGGCCTCACTTTTAAAAGCACTTTGTCATTGCTTTAACCACTCTTCAATTCTATCATTTATCACCATGCATTTACCAAAAATATTAAGAATTCAGTGTCATAGTTTCTAGACCATTGAGCAGTGTCCCAAGAGATGGTTTATACTCTCCTCATTTTTACATAAGACACATTATAAGGGGTAATGAAAACCCTTTTTTATAATGTTATCCCAAGATAAAATTCTTCTATGACCTATTAGTCAAACAAACATTTTGACATCAGGAATTCTTGGGATATCCTAAATATCTCTCCATATTCTTGTGGTATTCCTATTTTGTTGGTGCTTTATATCATATCCACTTCTTATTGTGTATTCTCCTCGGCTATTCAACTCCTAAATCAACTTATCCTCAACTCCCCTCAAAATAGTCATTATTGTTATCTTTCTACTCAATTGCCTCCTAGCATCAATATCTTGTATACTTTAAACAAATCTTCTTTCCATTTGTATCCTCCTTCCTGATCCTTATACACAATATTTGAAATCCTATCACCATATTTGTATTGAAGTAATCATCCATGGTTTCAAAATTGGATCTAGATTGAGTGATTTTTTATCACACAAAGTATCCATACAAATAGGATTTTTTTCTCTAGTTTCCACCGCCCATCTTAGACCTTTTATCACTAGATTAATTTATTTGTTTTTAATCATTTCATAGTGCAAAACCATCAAGTGGTGAGAACGTAGTAAATATTAAACTTGGGTCTTTGAGATCCATGTACTTAAAAGAATTCTTGCCCATTGTATTTGACTCTCTTTGTACAATCTCCAAATTACTTTTTCCCCAAGAGCTAATATTGCATCTGTAAGAACTCTTAAGCCAAGACCTCCCCTATTTTATAATCACACACCTTGCCCCATTTGACCAAAGAAAATTTACTTTTATCATGTAATCTTGACCACAAAAATGACCGCATAATATAGATTAAACTATTTTCTATCAATTTTTAGCATAGTATACAAGGACATGTAATATGTCGGAATGGCCTATAAGATTGATTCAATTAGCTGCACTCTTCCTACTAATGATAACCATCTATCTTTCCATTTTGATAGTTTATTCTGAACTTTTTTATAACTAGATTCTTTCATATATCATTATTCTCCCATCAAATAAGGGCATCCCTATATAAGTTGTTGGTAAATGTACCTCCTCCATTTGAAGTAACCTGTATATCTAATACGGATAATATTGCCACAATACTTGTCAGATTTTTCCATTGATAATATCCTAATTTTATAGGTGAGGAAAGCCTTTACAAAATTTGATTAAGTCCCTTACAAGATAAGAAAACATACAATTGGCCTGTCAGTTCATAGGATAAGGTGAAAGGAGGATGGAAAAAGGCTGCAACTATTGACAAAAGGTTGCATTCTCTAAAATGGTTACTAATAATTTTATAGGAGAATAAAATCTATGGAGAATAAACCTATTAATTAAATCCTAAAGCTAAGGTTTTTAAAACTAATATTTAATTATTAATCCATATCATTCCTCCCAACAACAAAAGCATTGGACTCTAATGCATATAGAAGGGGAAGGAGATCAAGATCTATTTGACAGAGAGAACCAACAAGTTGAATGTAGAAGCTTGAAGAACCTATGTAGGTTTGGCAAATCTTCATGATGGCAGGCACCTAAGTAGATCCAAGGGCTGCCTTTAAGTTGAAGTGGTTGTTAAATAAGTTGGGTCGATGAAAACTATTAAAAAAGAAGTAATGTAGATGGCATGCCAAAATTATCTTCATAAAATAAAGGATATGCCTTTTGGATATTAAAATCCTACAAGGTGGAAGGGGCAAGATGCTGAAAAACATGTACAAAATTTGGAGCAGGAGTAGGAACTAGAGCAATAGGAGCAGCAAAAACAAGAATAGAAGCAGGAATAGAAACAATAGGATCA
>JAQPPZ010008398.1:0-15909 GCA_028583015.1 Wollemia nobilis
CCTCCATATCTTCTTCCATATTCATGTCATTCCATACGTCATCCATTCACAAGCCACCAAGTTCGGTGCCCTTGATTAAACAATTATGATAACAGTTGGCTAAATCTAACTATCTAAAAATATGAGTGCTTCTTAGTGCATATTTCATTTACTTAGTCTTGCATTAATCATCCATAGATTTACATATCATTTACTTAGTCTTGCATTAATCATCCATAGATTTGTATGTTATATACTTAGTCTCGCATTAATCATCTATAAGTTTGCATTCCATTCCATCACATATGCATCAAAAACATTAAAACATATCAAAACATGGATCACAAAAACATAAGCATTCAAACAAAAGAGAGTAAAACACCAAATAAATAAAAGCCATGTATATATATATATATATATGTATCAAGGACAAACTGTACGAGGAATGCCAAAAGGCTACAATATACAATAGAGCACCAAGGCTCATAAAGAGTGCATCTAAGCACTAAGCTAACCATAAAAAGAGGACCCCTTAGACCTAGTAGGAGCCCTAGACCTAGTGGTGTGTCTAGACTCACTACGCCTAGAGACAGAAGAGGATGGAGGATCAGGCAACACAATGTGATGCCTAAACAATATGTCCTCCAGAGCCTCAATGTAACGAGTCCTCGACCTAAACCTAGCTATGTCTATCCCGTGTCATCGCTCCCGCTCCGCTAGCTCTTCCTGGAGTCTCATCACCCTGTCATCCTAGGGCACCCTAGTCACTCCATCCAAGTCCACCTACAGTCGAGCTATCCTCTCATCCCGAGCAGCTAGCATAGCATCGCGCTCTACTATCTGTTGCTGCAGCTGCGTCAGCTCATTCTCATGCCCGCTAGGGGGTATGTCCCTAGCCTCTCCTACAGCCTCTCCTAGGCCCTCTCCACCATCCTCCTCATCATCTTCGCTACCTGGAGCCTGCCATGCCATCTTACCATTTCACCTTCGATGTTAGATCAAAGGCGGGGACCCTCCCTACGCTTGGGAACCTCCATGATTCCCTCGCCCTCTCCAGCCCCAGCCTCGGGCTCTCCGGCTCCACCAGCCACCAATGGTGGCTCCCACCTTGGCTCTGCGGCCATCCATGCTGCATACTCAGCTTTCACCCTAACGTCGTCCACGTCAGGGATCTCCATGTCCTCATCGTCCTCTTCCGCCTCCCTCCACGGCTCGGCACACGGCAAATCACCCTATGATCTGTGCCTCCGGTAGCGCACTGGCTCACCGGGGACATCTTGCCTCATTCCGACCTGGTAGAGTACTCGAGACATCTGTATGTGCTCCGCCTCACTATGGCCCCGCCCCACTACCCATCTGGCCTGTCGCACCCGTCTCAGGTGCGCTCCATCCTCGATCCACCTCGCCTCCCGCCAGGGCCTCCAAATGACTTGGGCATCTGTCAAGTCTGCCCATAATCTCCTATACCATTGCCCCGATCTCACGGGGCGGCTAGGCTGTCTCTCCTCCGCCACTGGCCATCTCCTACCATAAGCCTAGCTCATGTCCCAATGAGCCCATGGCAACCCGTCCGATCGAGCCACTTTGAAGTGCTCCCAGCCCCAACACTGGAGAACCACACTGCAACCTAGGCCCTTCCGACCCAGGCATACACTACCTTATTAGTGAGCATCTCGCTCACTACACCCATCCAGTTCCATGGGAACCTGCACCCGATGCTGTTCGGGGCCACAATGTTGGCCAACACGAACATCATCAGAGCCTCCACCGCTACCAACTCCTTGGCCGTATACATGGCCAAGTATGGGATCCCCCTGCTCTCCGTCCGGATCTCCCTCCAGTCATCCCCAAAAAACTTGGCCATCTCCGTAGCCCTATCTCGTCCAACCTCCACTCGCACCCCCTCCATGGGCACCTTGAGGATACGGTATACATCCTCAAGCATCACTGTCATCTCTCCAGTTGGGAGCTAGAACGTCCCTCGATCTGGATCCCACCTCTCGACCAAAGCTGAGAGGTACCCCTCATCCGCCCGAACTACCTCCAACCGGGCTGCCTCCGCTAGCCCCACTACCTCCAATATCTCCCAATATTTCTAGGACAACGACCTCCTCATCCCCGAAATGATAGGGGAGAACCGGTGTCGTGCCTCTAACACCCTAAGCTGCAAAACAACAAAACAAAAATTTGTTACAAATTTTTCCCAAAAAAAAAAAAAAAACACAAACACATAATAAGTACTTGCTTAAATGAACAAATACCTCAACTGGCTGCACTGGCGCGTCCGCTCCCATCTCCGCCATAGCTCCCGCGTGCTTCACTCTCCCACACAACCTTTCACTTCACTCCACTCCCTCAGACGCACTTCTCTCAAGCTCGAATGCACAAATGAGCGAAATTCTCGTTGAAACTATTTAAATAGCTGGTTGTGGCACCCTGAAATGTAGTGGGGCGTTTCATGGCGCATTCAGACGCAGTGCTGCATCTGCAGAGCGCCTAAACACCGACGGGCATCTCTGCCACCCCCAAATGCAGACCGACGTTTGGTGTGAGTATTGAATAAAGGAACAAAACTTGCAAAATTGAAGCTTACCTCCTTCAAATTTCATCAAATTCAATTCATCCATTCTTCTTATCATAATAAAACATTTTGTGAAGGTTACACCAGTTTTGGATACAAATTTTGTCATTTCGCTCAAAAAGCGCATCATTCATCATTGTTTTACAAATTGGGTTAAAAATATTCAAAACCTTCACAAAATTAACCACATTCATCAATTTTTCTGATCTATCGTCAATTTCATTCATTCTTCTTTCATCATGCATATTTTTGCCAAATCAAATTAAAGTAAACCTCGTATCTAGTGGTATATTCTATCACCTTGGCTATTGCAACGATTTGAATCCATGCAATTCGATAAGAGGATTAAACCACCATAAGGACACCTACCATTTATCATAATAAACTATTTCACTGTTTGAAAATTGGAAATCAATTTTGGATATTCTACTTTTCAAGTGACCTCATACCAAGATTAATTTGCTCAACAGTTGTCATTGATGGCCTAGTTCATGGGGCCTTAAACATGGACAATCTTTAATATCATCATTATTTTGAGTCTTGCTAGAGATTGAGGCTACCTAGGTTGATTGGTTTCGACCCGAGGAATTATCCATACAGTCACTAGGAGCATCTCTGAGTTCTGGACTCTTTTCATGCATATTTCATCTCTGCATATCAATGCGGCCAACAAGGCAATTTCATTAACAGTATGGACTCACACACAGGAGTTGGGGCATACGTATCAATTTCTAATTTTTCTATAGTGGAATTCATCTTACATGATCATGGAATTTATAGTTTGGCAAAAATCCCTTTATAACCGTTGGGGCAGAAAACGGTCCATCTTTCACATCACTCATATCGTCTTCAATCATATTCTTTTCTGGTTTGTACACCAACCCCTTTTCTGTTGGGACATAAACAGATGGTTCATACACCAACCCCTCTTTTCACCGTTGGGGCAAAAACGGTTCATTTTCTTCCGAATTTCTTCCAATTGGCTTGTGAGAACCATTCTTGCTCGCCAATTGAGGGGGTAAGCTGATAAAATTTTAAATATTCTTTTATTCTTTGGTCTTCAAAGTTGTGCTTTAATCTTGAGAGAGAGTTGCGTCTGATCCAGCTTTTCAGGTGTCCTAAGTTTTTGTGCTGCATTGTGTCTTCACACAAAGCAGCTCAAAAAGGGGCATCTGTAGACACCAAAATCTAGCCACTTGCAAGTCATCTATACCTTCCTGTCAGCCACATGTCAATCATTCATCCTTCCCGCCATTATTTGGCCCAAATCCACACTTTCCCGCCATTATTTGGCCCAATTTCACATTTCTCACCATTTTTCATCCCCAAATTTATTTAAATTAATATTTATATATATATATTAATATATTAATATATTTTTATATATATATATATAAATATAGTTTAAGTGATGTAATCTAAGCCGTCCATCTTTCATTTAATCTCATCCGTCCATCCTTCTTAATCCGTTTCACAACCTAGATTTATTCTCTACCCTTGGATCCACTTTAATCTTAGCCACACGTTCAAAGTTTCGTTAAAACCCTAAAGTGTGCCCTAAGAGTAGATTATAAATTGAGTCACCTTGATGGCTCAAACCCTATGTCTTTTGCTACTTCTATCTTGGCTATCTTTGCTATCTTTGCTATCTTTTGGACCTATCTCTTCTATTTCATCTATCTCTTCAGCCATCCATCACCGCCCCTTTTTGCCGCATCCATCGCCTCATCCGTCGCCAACTTTGCTGCCATCCCTTCTGCAACATTCTGCAGAATCCCCCATTCTTGTCGCAAGTGCCCGCGGGCGTTTACCAAGTGCCCACGGGCGTTTACCCGCAGCCACAGACTCAGACCGGCGTCTGAAACCTTGATCCAGAAGCACGCGGGCGTTCAGCGAGTGCACCAGGGCGCCTTCTACAGCCGATTTGACAGCCACATTACTTCCAGATGCCGCCTGGTCTAGCCGCATTAATAGAGAACAGGTATAAATCAGTTTAAAGCAAGTAACTTCTTTTCTTTTATTAATCTGTTGTTGAACTCCTGCATTCTATTTTTCTAGGGTTTTAAATTGTTTCTGAGGGCTCACATAGTGGAGCCCTCTTATTAATTTCTAACTCCTTGATAGTGTTAATGTGTGCAGGATTTTAATGGCAGATCTGATTTATTGATGGTAGCTGATTAAGCTGGAGTGGTCCAAGCAAGGGATACAACGAAGCCCACTCACTCTGTTGGGATTGAAGATACATTCTTCGGAATCGCCACCATTTGTGCCAGCTAGGGTTTCGGAGAACCCTAGCATAACTTGTAACTGTGTATCACGAATAAAGGGTTACAGGCCTAGTTGTATTCAAAAGGAGTTTTTAAACTCCATCGATTAATAGAAATCGTTTGTTTTGTGCAACTATTATGTACTCTGTTATTGTGACTTTATTTTTTTTTGTTTGGCGTGTATTTTTAATCTACAAATGGCGATCACGGTGGGACATAAACATATGGTTTGTACACCAACCCCTTTTCTGTTGGGACATAAACAGATGGTTTGTACACCAACCCCTTTTCTATTGGGACATAAACAGATGGTTCATACACCAACCCCTTTTCTGTTGGGACATAAACAGATGGTTTGTAAACAAATCCCTTTTCTATTGGGACATAAACAGATGGTTTGTACACCAATCCCTTTTCTGTTGGGACATAAATAGATGGTTTGTACACCAACCCCTTTTCTGTTGGGACATAAATAGATGGTTCATACACCAACCCCTTTTTACCATTGGGGCAAAAACGGTTCATTATATTCCAAATTTCTTCCAATTGGCTTGTGAGAACCATTCTCACTCACCAATTGAGGGGGTAAGATGATAAATCTTAAATATTCTTTTATTTTTTTTTGGCCTTCAAAGTTGTGCTTTAATCTTGAGAGAGAGTTGCGTCTGATCCAGCTTTTCAGGTGTCTTAAGTTTTTTTTTTGTGTTGCATTGTGTCTTCACACAAAGCAACTCAAAATGGGGCATCTGTAGACACCAAAATCTAGCCACTTGCAAGTCATCTATACCTTCCTGTCAGCCACATGTCAATCATCCATCTTTCCCGCCATTATTTGGCCCAAATCCACACTTTCCCGCCATTATTTGGCCCAATTTCACCTTTCTCGCCATTTTTCATCCCCAAATTTATTTAAATTAATATTTATATATATATATTTTAATATTTTAATATATATATTTAAATAATAGTTTAAGTGATTTAATCTGAGCCGTCCGTCCTTCATTTAATCTCATCCGTTCATCCATCTTAATCCATTTCACAACCTAGATTTATTCTCTACCCTTAGATCCACTTTAATCTTAGCCACACATTCAAAGTGTCGTTAAAACCCTAAAGTGTGCCCTAAGAGTAGATTATAAATTGAGTCACCTTGATGGCTCAAACCCGATCTTTTCTACTTCTATCCTAGATCTTTTCTATCTTTTGGACTTCTTCTATCTCCTTTTCTGATCCCTCTTCTGCTACCTTTTCGTCACATCCATCGCCGCATCCATCTCCACTTTCGTCGCTGCTTTCGCCGCCATCTCTTCTGCAGCATTCTGTAGAATCCCCCATTCTTGTCGCAAGTGCCCGCGAGTGTTTACGCCTTTACCAAGTGCCCACGGGAGTTTACCAAGTGCCCGTGGGCGTTTACCCACAACCACAGACTCAGACCAGCATCTAAAACCTTAATCCAGAAGCACGCGGGCGTTCAGTGAGTGCACCAGGGTGCCTTCTGTAGCTGATCTGATAGCCACATTACTTCCAGGTGTCGCCTGGTCTAGACGCGTTAAACATAAAAAGAGGTATAGATTAGTTTTAAAGAAAGTACTCATATTTTATGTATTAATCTGTTATTGAATTCCTGCATTTCATTTTTCTAGGGTTTTAGATTGTTTCTGAGGGCTCACACAGTGGAGCCCTCTTATTAATTTCTAACTCCTTGATAGTGTTAATGTGTGCAGGTTTTTGACAGCAGATCCGATTTATTGATGGCAGCTAATTAAGCTGGAGTGGTCCAAGCAAGGGATACAACGAAGCCCACTCACTCTGTTGGGATTGAAGATACATTCTTCGGAAGCGCCACCATTTGTGCCAGCTAGGGTTTCGGAGAACCCTAGCATAACTTGTAACTGTGTATCATGAATAAAGGGTTACAGGCCCAGTTGTATTCAAAAGGAGTTTTTAAACTCCATCGATTAATAGAAATCGTTTGTTTTGTGCAACTATTCTGTACTCTGTCATTGTGATTTTATTTCTGTTTGGCGTTGTATTTTTAATCTACACTTTCTCTTAAGGTCTTCTATCATATTACCTATTTCTATTTTAGTGATAGTGGTTGACTAAACATTTATAGGGATTGACTTACCCTTTTTTTCTTGAAATTTTTTAACATAATTATCGAATATCATCCATTTGGTGTTGGTAAATGTCTCCCCCAGAGATCATATTTAAAGCTTCCAAGGATTCATTTGTCAGCCCTTTCAAAAAATTCTTTGTAGGGACCTATATCCTAGTTTGAATGGGGTGATATTTGCAAATTGAAATTGAACCTATCCCAATATTCTTCCATAGATTCTCCTTCCTTTTGTGTCATATCTAGGACTTCCTCTCTCACATCTCTTGCCCTACCAAAATCGTGATACTAATCCAGGAAAAGTTTCTTCAACTGTTCCTAGGTAGTTATCCATTTATCCCCCAAGCTAATGAACTAGAGCAAAGTTGAATCATCAATGGTGGAAGAGAATAATTTTAGTTTCTAAGCATCTATGGTGTAATCCACATATCTATATAAAAAATCAAATTTAAACAAGAACATGTCTGGATATTTTTTTGGTAGTCCTCTAAAGGTTGGAAGGTGGGTAGGAGAGATGTGTTTCATCTTGTGATCTCCTCCTACCTCTCTTATTGGAAAACTAAAACTATTGGATGTTTCCTCTAGATTTTATGCCATTTTGTCCACTAATGGAGTTTCTACCCCTACTACTTTCAAAGCATTTGTCAATGCTTCTAATTCATTTCTTTTATCCTTAAAAAATAAGGATAAGTCAACATTTGAGATGGTTCCATCTAATTTTGCTTGCCAATGTTCAACATTTAGTATATCTTCCTCAGTTTGAACTCTACTTATCTCAGATACTGCTCTAATATTCTACTAGATTATTTCAGAAGGATCTTGTGAAAATAGTGGATGTTCCTACTAATGCATAGGTGGAGATTGAGATGGTGAGAGTTTAGTTTAAAATTTAGGTTCTACTAAAGCAAACTGATTTTGAGAAACAACTTCTTTGTTTTTGACAAAATGATTTTCTGGTCCCCTATTCTTAGGTGGACTCATACAAAGTTTCAAATGAATATTTCTGAAGAAAACACTCTAAAATACTATAATTATGCTTCCTTTAGAACAAGAAATTACATTGGCTACTCCCCAAAAATGGTGCCAAAATGTTGGGCAAAACATTGGTTAGTTTTCCAATGGTTCAATTAATTACCTCCATTTAATTGTCAACCTGGGGTAGCTCGTAGTCTTGTGAGCAACCATGCAAAATCTATGCTTATAATTTCTCCTTCAAAGATGAGTCCCTTGGATTATGGTTTGGGGGGTATTTGGTATTCGTTGGATTTTATGTTTAAACCAATAATATCATGCTAAGTCGAAGAAAACAAGACTGAAAACATTTAATATCTAAACTACTACCTTGCGAAAAATCACAAAAATTAGAGGAAATAACTTGGAAATAAATTAATCTATTAAAGTAAATACAAAAATAGGGGAAATAGGAAAGAAATCTGTTGTGAGTTGGCCCATGCTCTAGTAAGTTTTACCCATGGTAAAATTATTAGTGGATTCTTTAGAAGATGTTTTACAGAAAAATATGCAAGGATTTTATTAATAGTTGCAGCAAAAGAAACTTACAATAAAAGTTTATGGGATATTCTTCAGGGGTGGCCTACATATTTATAAGGAATGCAACCAACCCTGTTACAATTTCCAATATGAATCAGAAAATTATTCGCTGTTACAATTATTTTATTAATTATAGGAATCGGGAAAAATATCATGATATTTCAACGTATTCTATTTCTAGAATACACTAATATTTATTTGCCCAATTTACATAAATTATTTATGTATCATATAGAAAATGGGTTATGAGTCACCTTTGACATTGTCCCATGTTCGATTGCAATTCTGGAATTCCTTTCACGCTGGTTGTCGAAGTTTCACTTTGTTATTCTAATCACAAAGTCATGCTGAAGTTTGACATTAGTGGAAATCACACACCATGTTTTAAGAAATCAGGAAGTAGGTACCTTATATGTAGAATATGAAAAGCAAGAACTTTTCGTCGTACAATGGGAAGTAGGCATCTTCCACCTTTCAATGGAAAGTAGGTGCCTTCTTTTGTACAATGGGAAGTAGGTGCCTAACGAAAAGCAAGCACCTATCGGGAAGTAGACACCTAATATTTAAGTGTTGAATGGAAGTCTAGCGCTTCCAAGAAATTAGGGTGCCTGACTCATACCTGTATATCAATATTCCATAGATGTTTTTCCTTCATTAAATTGCAAGTGTGAGGTCCGAGTGGGACCTCGATGAAAACATGCCAAAATGCAATAATTTCCACTAAATTTACACAAATTACACTTAAAGATAAATATTAGAAAATATGCAAAATAAAATGTTAATTATATATATAATTCCCATAAAAAATTTATATCTACAAGACTATATGCCACACATTATGGGGAAAAGAGTAAAAAAAATGAGCAATTATGTGGCTCATCATTCACAAGATTGTAGAATAACTATCAGGTCATCATTTAAGGAATACCATTTAAAATCACAACTAGTTTACTGGTAGAAGCGACTGAACTTCTAGATGATGGGTATGTTATTCATCGTTATAGGTATATCCTGGCTGGAGAATTAAAATATTTTAGTAAGAGAATTATAAAGAAGAATGGCGGGCTCATCATATTGGAACTTCCACCACTTTGGGATAGGGTTTTGGTTCCAATCATGTAGTAATTTATAATGGATAAAATTGAAATCCCTCTCAAAAGGTTTCAACTTACATTTATGAATCATCTTAGAGATATAAAAGATATTAATATTTCATATTGCCTGGTGATATCACTAGATATTATCGTTGAAAGTGTGAGGGTTGATTCTTCAACCCACCAAAAGCACTAGGAATTTCATCTCATATTGTATCGATATGATCTACAAGAAGAGGTAAAAAAGGTTGCAATCTCTACTATTGGCACTCTTAAATACAATGTCAATCTCTAGAAAATTATTGATAGTGATGATGAAGCTAAGAAAACCTTCATCAAGATGGGTAAATTCAAAGGTGTTGTTGTGGGTGGTTCTACGCCTAGACATTGCTCTACAAAAATCAATTTGACTACGAGCAAAAATCATTTCTAATATTAATAGGAGTTCTGTCAAGTTTCAATCCCATCATGAAGATCAGGCCTGCAAGGTAAATATTATTGAACCTATTGTAATTCTAGTGGATATGTTGGAAAATGCTTCCATGTCTTTCAACACCGCATGGACCATCTTCCAACAAGCCATTAAAATGGTAAAGGCCATCACTCCTATCACTCATAAGGAGACCAATGATGGTAGTTACATATCTGGAAGTCTATTTAATGGGACCGAATAATAGGCTATTAGTTTGGTGTATTCATGCATGTGCGTTATGTTTGGTATTCTTGGGTATGCCTTGTTTCTATTTTACATCCAATCTCCTTTTTAGTTGATGGTCCAATTATGTTGTCCTCAATTCTAGTGTTTTGTCTTCAGATTCTGGTTTTGGTGTTGGTCCAGTGTGGTTGTTTTTCAAAGGTAATCCCTGCTTGATTACCTATTTCCATTTAACATTCTAAAAAGTTTTGAGACCCTTTAAAAACCCCTTAACCAATTAAAAAAATAAAGTTACACATAATAGAATATGCATATATGCATAATTATAAGTTTAAAAATTATAAATAAAGTAAATACCAAAATAACAAACAATAGAATACAAAAACAAACAGATAATACAAATAATTTTAGACTATATAAAATAAAATACAACTACATATGTCAAACTATTATCATGTCATATACAATAGAATGTTCATAAAAAAATATTATAAAAAATTATTAAATTTCAAAAAATAGAATACATTAACAAACACAAAAATATAAATAAAACAATAAGTATTAAAATAGATTAAATATAAACAAACAATATACCCCTGCCTCCTTGGCCTTACCCGAAAGTGACATTCCTTTTCGGATGTTTTCCACAAATAATAAAAAATATATATAAACAAACAAATACATAAAAAATTTAATGCCACATGAAATATAATTTACATATACCCAGAATCACAAATTAAAAAAATTATAAACGAAGTAAATATCCAAAATAAAAATAATAAAATATGAAAACAAACAAATAATATAAATATATACACATATAAATAATTTTAGATCATATAAAATAAAATATAATGACACCAAAAGACTGTCATGTTATATATAATAAAATACACGGTAAATAAATGCACAAATAATGTATATATACAAAATAATATGCATTTATACATAATCACAAGTTAAAAAATAAATAAACAAAGTAAATAACTAAACAACAATAAAATATAAAACGCCTACAAATAATTTTAGACTACATAAAAAATACAATTACATATTACCAAAATATGGTTAGTTCATATTCAATAGAATATATATATAAGTAAGCAAACAAATGTACAAACATACAATAGAATATACATATACTGACAATCACAAATTTAAAAAACCTATAAACAAAGAAAACAAAAAAAAATCAAACAATAAAATACAAAAACAAACATATAATATAAATATATATACATATACGAATAATTTTAAACTACATAAAATAAAATACAGTTACATATCAGTTACATATGCAAAAACATTGTCTTGCTATATACATACAATAGAAGATGTATACAAACAAATATATAAGAAAAATGAATACACAAAAGAATAAATAAATAAACACAATAAAATTAAACAATTACTTGGAAAAAATTAAACGATGGAATAATAAAATAGATTGCATATAAATAAACGAATGCGCGTATAGAATATACATATGCAGGAAAAAAAAAAAAAAACATAAACAAAGTACCCAAACAATAAACAATAGAATACAAAAACATAATATAAATATATAAACATATATAAATAATTTTAGGATATATAAAATAAAAAAACAAAAATATATATAGTAAATAATTTGAGTATATAAAATAAAATATAGGTGCATACTTTAAAACATTGTCATGTTGTATAAAATAAAATACATATGCACAAACAAATGCACAAATAATGTGATGCCATGTACAATAGAATATGCATATACTCAAACACAAGTTAGAAAAATTTATAAAAAAGTAAACACCCAAAAAATAAAAAATAAAAATAAAAATAAATAAATATATATATATATATACAAATAATATATGTCAAAACATTATCATGTTATATAAATATAAATAAACAAATGCATAATGTATGTATATTACACACAATTACAATAGAATATATATATATATATGCACAATTATAAGTTTAAAAAATTCATAAATAAAGTAAATACCCAAACAACAAACAATAGGGTTGAATGGTTTTACATGCGGATGGGAGTGGATCCAAAGAGCCAGGGAACATGAGAGTGTTGTGATGAGTGTTGGTAGGAGAGGTCTACTATGGAGCTATTTTTGGAGTGGAATCACGAGAGTGAGGGAGTAGGAGAGGATTAGGATGGGTGTGTTGCTCTAGTAGTAGAGGCCTATTGTGGAGTTAGTTTTGGTGTTTTGGTAGGTTTGGAGCATATTGGAATTAGGGTGGAACATGATTCCCTTTCCTATAGTTCCTGGTTTTAGAAGGTCTATTTGTGATCCTTTCTCAATATTCCTAGACAAGAAAGACCTCATTTTTTCAATCATGAGAAGGTTTCTTGTCAAGCCCTTTCAATATTATCTTGGAGTGACTCGAAATGTTTATTTCATCCCTTTTGATGAAGGTGAGAATCCTCATATTTTTTGGTGTATTTATTTTTCTAGGGATTAGAAGAGCCCCCTCTCTCATCGAAGGTGTGTCTCTACTTTTCCATATTGTGAGGTCAAACCCTATGGACATGGACATGCACATCCTCAATTTTTAATTTACTAGGGATTTTTCCAAGGGCCAAGAGGGTCCCCTATTTTCCATTTTTCATGTGCATTTGTTCCCCCTTCTTGTGGGCATGTGCATCATCGAGTCCAAATATCTTGCAAAATATACCAAGGACCAGGAAGACCCCTTGTCTTCTAGTAGTGGTGTGCATCCTCTTTCCCATATTGGGAGAGCAAAACCTATGGACGCGTACAACATTAAATTCAAATTTCCTAGGAGTACTATATGGGGACAAGAAGGCCCACTATATTTTAGTAGTCATGTGCATGCTTTTCAATCCTAAGAGTGCTAAACCTGAGGACAAGTGCATCATCGAGTTCCAATTTACTAGGATTTATACCAGGGGCTAGGAAGGCCCCTTTTCTTCCAACAGTGTTGTGTGTTTGCTTTACCATATTAGAAAAATAAAACCTGTGGACACATACACCATTAAGCCGTAATTTTTTGGGAGCATCTTGGGAGAGCAGATCCATTAGATGCAGTTATTGAAGGTCTCAACGAATTTCCCTATCTTTGTCAATTTAGTGGGGACCATGTTATTTTTCATTGGAATCACAACTCATGGGAGATCCCCACATAATTTTATTTATTTTATTTTGAGAAATATTTTGCTAGACTAGGAATGCATTCCTGGCTTATGCCAAAAAAATTTAAATTTTAGCATGAGTGGGATGTTGTATGGTTATTTTCTTGCTTAGTTAGGAATTTTCAATTTTGAAGTTCTTTTTATTTTTCAGCAAGCGGAAATTATGTTCCTTCTATTACCCCTTTTTTTGATGTAGTCTATATGGTGTAGTTGTTCTTATTGTGGTCCCCCTCATGTGAGCCCCTCTTTTTCCTTTCTCTATTTTGGTAGTTGAGTGTCTTCCCCGGTTCATTTTAGTTTTAAGATTTTATCCCTTTTGTTTTTGGGTTTTTGATCAACTAGTTCTTTCCTAAGGGCATTTCCTTTTTGTAAAATTTTTGGGAACCCTTTCAAAATTCCTTCCTCCAACCAATCACAAAAACAAAAAATAGCAAACAATAGAAAATAAAAACAAAAAAAAAAATAAATAAATAAATAAAATAATATATATATATATATATATATATATATATATATATATATATATATATATATATATATATAATTTTAGACTACATAAAACAAAGTACGGTTATACATGATAAAAACATTATCATATTCCCATGCAAGAGCAGCCAAGAGTGAGTGTGAGCACTACCAAGAGTGAGTGCAAATGAGAGCGAGTGTGAGCACAAACAAGGAGTAAGTACAATCAAAAGCAAGTACAAGCACAAGCTACGAGTGAGTGTAGCCATAAGCAAGAGTGTGAGTGTAAGTTGTGAATGAGTGCAACCAGAAGTGAGTACGAGCATGAGCTAAGAGTGAGTGCAGCCAAAAGCAAGTGTGAGTGTGAATGATATGTGAGTGGAACTATGAGTATGAAAATAGAAAATAGAAAACAAAGTGTAATCAAGGAACAAGTTCCACTCCTTGTTCCAAATATTAGGATAATTTAAAGAATTTATTTGAATAAAATCTAGGTAACATAAAAAGAAAGTAATTTGTGAAAGTCCTTATTGAAATTATGAATGTCCAAGTTTGAATTTTGCATGCCCTAGCTAGCAACAAGAGGAAGAGATAATCTATCACAAACCTAGTCCAAGTAATAGATTCTACACCAAAAGTGATTATAAAGGATGAGATGATTGAGTGTGATATAACGATTCTTAAAACTAGAGGGTTAATATGTAAGTTTCATGGATTTTGAGCAAGTTTGTTTTGAAATTAAAAATTGGATTAATTGGAAGTGGGGACCGAATTCAAATTACTCCATGAATTTTCTTCCAAAAGGATTTTTTTATCATTATTTTCTCCAGTTCTTAAATAAGGGATAAAACAATGGATGAAGGACTATGATTTAGGGGTAAAGATGCATTATAATTTAAAACCTTGAAGTGAGATTTTTTTTGTGGACATAAAAACTATTAAAAGGCTTTCCGTATGGATTAGGATTTTTGGACTTCCTTATCAACTCATCAATAAGGAGGTTTTGAAGAATATTGGTAATACTCTAGGTGAATTCATCTAGAAGAGACCAACTAAGGAAATAAAGAATGTTGTATACACTCAAATATGTGTTTCCATGGATATTTCTAAACCTTCACCACAATTGATTAGGATTAAATTTGAATCAAGAGAATAATATCAACAAGTGGATTATGAAAATGATGCATTCTCAAGTCGTAAATGTCATGAAAATGAGCACATAGTAAGAGACTAAAAAGCAAAAATGAAAGAAGAGATGGAATTTTTTGGGCATGAGGGTAGTTTTAATTTGAACCAAGGAGACCATATCATAATAGAAGCGTCAAATCAAGGATTTTCCACTCCTAATAAAGTTGATAGAATAATCCCTCTACATCATCAGATGTTAAAGGTTATAACATTTCACTCGAATTAGTCATTAGAAGAAAAATATGAAATTGGGGATTATGAAGTATAATGTGCAAATTCAAATATAGAAGGAGCTAAAGGTGTGAAGGAAGAGGAGAAGGCAAATTTTAAAATAAAGGAAGATGAGAAGATGTATTTTAAAGTAAATTATATGAAGGAGGTCAAGCTTAATCTAGGTAAATCGCCTTTATTATCCTCAAGTAGCTTAAAATATTCTTCTTACAATAAAAATAAAATTAGTATGGAGTATATTCCTTGCACTTTATGGTTTCAAGAGTAGTATAGTAAATAAAATCTTGTGGAGGATATCCAAGTATATTTAGTTTTTTTAGGCCAACATAAGAAAGTGATGACTAGGAAGGATTATTTGTGCAGTTTAGAGTTTTTAGGGTAATATAGAGAAGAAATTTCTAAAGAGGCCATTCCTTGCACTTTTTACTCTTTAGGGCAACATAAATATTTAGAAGAAACTCAAAACAAAGGGCATCAAAGAAAGAACAAAGAGAAAAATAAACTCAGAAGGATATTGATCTAGGAAGCAAAATAAACATATAATAGGTGTTAACAAGAAGTGGGGCTAAGCCCACTAATAAAAATAAAATGTGTTTATGATGAAAATGATATCATGGAATATTAT
>JAQPPZ010008399.1:0-128912 GCA_028583015.1 Wollemia nobilis
CTTTTCTAACTCAACTTCTTTTACAACCAATGGGCTTCAACCACTATGCTTAAAAAACAAGGTTTTAAACACAACTCTCAATTCATAAAACCTTGATGCATTCAACCAACCACTTTCAAAAAGGAAACCACAAACAATCCTTTTCCCTCCAATGATATTTCAGAAATCAACCACCATAAATAATCAATAGGAGAATGTGCCCATACCTTTTATGAAGTGAAGAAACCCCTTTGGAAATATGCCACAATAAATACACTTTGAAAAGAGCACAGCAATCTTCACTTTTGAACCCCTTTACAAAAATAGAAATATATCTCTACATACACCTTATTTCTCCTTCTAAATGAGTTATTCAAATAGCCCTCAAAATAATATCTCCAACGATATATAATATGATACTTTTATAAAAGGAAAATACCAGAAATATCTTCTTTTCTAAAAGTGCTTTTAAACTTGCCTTCCAATAAAAAATCAAATCAACCCTCATCACCTTATTCCTTCAACATTAGGCAATAATAAAAAATTTATTAATAAAAATGTTACTTGCCTCTTAGAGGGAATCAAACCCTCGTCTCTGCCCAAAAAATCCTCAATTGTGGTGCCAAAAACCACGTGAGCTACGTGCTCGCATAGGACGAAGAGCGTAGAATGCGCTTTTGTCTTTCTCCCCTTGCTCATGTCAAAAAAAAATGTGGGTCAATTATCTTGCTTGAAACTCTAACCCGTGGAAATCAAAACTCGTATCTTTCACAAGAAAAAACCTTTTCACTCCCCTCGCTCGCCGTTGGACCATGTTGCCACATGAAGATTTTGGTGTTTTTCATATTATCTCCTCTGCATTCCATTCCAAGGCTTTTGAAATAAAAGGCTTTGCATTTATATGCAACTTCCCTTTAATTTTGCAAATGTTGATGGCACTTTTAAATTAATTTCTTTTTGATGATGACGTCGGCACTGAGGTAATTTTAATTTTAAATATTAAAATTTAAACCAAATATTCAAAATTTAATATCTCCATCTCCGGGGCACCTTTTTCGACGAAACGAAAAGCCAACCAGGGTTTTAAGAAAAATCCATTTCAAATCTTCCATCCATGATTTTAAATAAAACCTTTTATTTTTTCTGCCTTGGTTTTCACAAAAAACTTATAAATTTCCATGCTTTCCAAAATGTCATAAATGCTTATATATGAAATACTTTGGCCACCAAAACCAAATATGATCCATGTGATATCAATAATCCATTTGACATCTATGAAAACATAAAATACCTCAAATTTCCAATATTATGTTAATGATTTGGAGTACAAGGAAGTCTGTAATGACAATACTATAGGAGATAGAATGCCATGGATGGATTATTTTATCAAAGAGGGGCTATTATTCACAGAGTAATAGTTATGCATACCATGGACTTCAATGAGGGAGAACTTGATAAGAGAAAAACAAAAGGAAGTACTAGTTGGATATTTTGGAATAGGTAAAACTTTGAAAAACTTTGTAAAAGCTATTATTGGATAGGAATAAGCATGGATGTGAAAATATTTGTGTAGAGTTTTCAATTATATCAACATGCAAAAGGAAAGATCCAGAACACTGGATTGTATCATCCATTACCAATATGAGAAAGGTCATGGGAAAATATAAGTATAGACTTTATGTTTGGATTACTTTAAACACAAAAGGGAAATGATTCAATTTTTGTTGTTATTAATATATTTTCATAGATGACACATTTCATACATTGCAATAAAATGAATTATGCTACTCATATTGCTAATTTATTCTTTCAAGATGGTTTATCGAAAAGCATTGTATCAGATAGATATGTAAATTTTGTAGGTCACTTTTGGTGGATGTTATGGAAGAATTTGGGTATAAAATTGAGTTTTAATTCAACTTACCACCCACAAATATATGAAAAAACCAAAGTGGTGAACAAAAGAATTTAAAATTTGTTAAGGTGCTTGGTAAGAAAACAAAATTGTGGGATACCATTTTGGCACAAGCAAAATTTAGATATAACTATTTAGTCTATAGAAGTACATCCAAAGATTATTCTAAATTGTATATGGAATTTATCCAAGAGGAGTGGATGAGTTATAGAGTAGAACATATTTATAGAGATCAAGTGTAGTAGTAGAGGAATTTGCTAACTACATACATGATTTACATCGAGAGATAAAATCTAAGTTGGAGAAGAATGCTATAAGATACAAGCAATGTGTTGATCTCAAATGTTAGACACAAGAAGTAGGAGACTTAGTTTTTGCATATTTGTAGAAGGAAAGGTTCCCAGAAGGAATTTACAACAAGCTCAATTGGAAGAATATTGGATATTGTAAGGTCTTGAAGTTTTTGCAGTGAATTCCTATGAAATTAAAATTCTAGGAGACTGTATCGCTCCAAATTTTTTGCACCCTTACCTTCAGGCTATAGGATCCGCGCCCGAAAGGGGGATGGGAAAAGGATGGGACAATACCTTGGACTGAGAGGCCCTTTGAAGGTCCCGCCTCTCGGGGGAGGAGTATTAAGGTGATTTTTTGACGGATGGTGGGGTTCACCAAGAAACATTTAGTGGCAGTCTCCACGCCTAGGTTGGGAATGTGTTTGATGTGTTCAGTTTTAGCTTTAATCATTCAAATCCTAGGTTTGGCCAAATGAATCTAAACTGTTCTATTAGGAAATGTAGATTTAAATGAATATAGAAAACAAAATTAAATAGAAAATATAGAGAACAAGCTAAGTGAGAAAAACCATACCTGATTTCGGATGTCTGATGGAGGTTCTGATTTTTGAAGCAGTCCAGATCATCTAGAATTTGACAAGATCATCTTCGATCTGACAGGATCATCTGAGATCTGGTGAATTCATCAGACGAATTCGTCATAGACCTGCAATCAGAGAAATAGACACAGAATACAGAAAATGCAGCTATGATGACAGAGGGAAATGGTGTAAAATGGCGATAAAGATGTTAAGATGATAATTGCAAATAGAAATGCAAGTAAATTATCATGCTTTAATAGCTAATCATGATTTTATTATGTATTTAAGCTACATGGGTGAACTCCAAGATGCAGAATAGCAGAAAATAACAATAAATTGATCTAAATGCAGAATGAAATAGTAGACGAAAAGGGAAAAGTGCAAACTTTGGGCACCAATTGCCCCCAATGTTGATCGCAGTCGAAATCGTCTCGAATTGGGGCGTGATCGTCCGAGATTGTACAAGATCGTCTGCGATGATCTGAGCTTGCTCCGGCTGAAAAATGATGAAGTTCCTGCAAACAAACTTGGAAAAATACGAAGGCAAATGGTGATTTAAGATGGTCTAATGCAAATAGAACTCGTGTTATAGGAAATTTCAGCTAAGGGAATGTCAAGGGGAGGGCCTAAGATTAAATAGGCATAGGAAGGATGTTGGGAGGTTGGGGATCATCCCAATTTGGGAGATCTCCAATGGGGGAAGTCTCTAACCGCGTAGACACGCTTTTGCCCCGGTTAGAGACGCCATTGAAACATAAGCTAATTATGAAAAATCAGTTTTGGGACGAAATCGTCTGGACGTTCTTCTCTAGACGAATTCGTCCGATCTGAGGCGATATCGTTTGATCGGCGACGATATCGTCCAACGGACAAAACAAATCCTAAAAATGGTGCAAAAAATGAGGAAACGGGTAGCAGGAGCGATTTTGGGGTTGAAATTTGAATTTGAATTATTTACTAAGGTAATTTTAATTATTTGCTAAGGTTTATTGTGCCAATTTTAGGGTGCTACATTTTGCCCCCTCTTTAGCGAATTTTTTGAAGAAAATGCGTTAAATATGAGTTCTTCTCGATCTACGAGAAAGCAAAAATTATTCCCATTTTTAGGCGACGATTCTAGGTCGAATCGTACGACAGCTTACTATGGTGCCCCCTCCGTGTTTTTACCCAAATCGAACGTTTGAGGTAAAAACGCGAAAAAGCAAAATTTTAAAATGTTGTTAAGTTGTTTTTTGAATAAAATTAAGAAAAATAGGGAAAAACCCTAATTCATTTTTACTGTTCATTTTCCTGGTTTCTAGAGCTCTGTAGACAAGATGGTCGAGACAACGCACAGATCGACAAAGGTCCGGCGCGAGCTACGGGTAAGGGTCCAAACTTAGTTTAGAAGGCTTTTATTTTGAATTTCATGCTTTTTAGATTAATTTTGAATGATTTTTGGGCCGTCGACATCGTCGGGACGAAATCGTCTCAATTTCATCGAAATCGTCTCGATATCGCCGATTTCGTCCAAGGGCGAAATCGGCGATATGGGGGCGATTTCGTACAATAAGGGACGATTCCCTCTTGCAAAATCGAAGATAAATTTGCTCAAATTTTGGATGATATCATCCAATAGTGGACGATATCATCATTTGTATGAAATTGAACTTGTTTTACTTGCATTTTTAATCACTATTTTATTAATGATTTTTATTGTTTTGTTGTTTATGTTGCAGAGAGGATTACTAAAGAGCCGAGAATGGAAATACGATGGGCTGAGGGATGACTTGGCCGCTCTATCTCAAGCAGAGCGAGATCAGTTGGCTCAAGTCGGCTTGCAGCATGTGGCAGATATGCCACAGGTTTCTATAGATATGGGGCTATTGACAACCCTAGCAGAGAGGTGGTATCCGGGTTCTTCTTGTTTCTAGTTATCGATAGGGGAGATGACTCCCACATTGGAGGATGTATGGAGGATTTTGAGGATCCCCATACAAGGATGGCTAATAACTCCCATGACCAATCAGGGCCACGTGATGATGCGACTGTGCGGAGATTCGAGCTTCGCCCTGGAGAAGGGCGGAGTGAACATCGAGTCGCTACGCCAGATGCCTGGGGCATCTAGACTGACACAGGTTTTGGCTGGGGTGGTAGGTGGTCTGCTGCTATGCCATCAGAGTGGATGTAGAGTACCATGGCTACTAACAGATGTGGTCTGCGACATGAGAGACCACGGGTACAGGTTTGCTTGGGGGAGCTTTGTACTATGTCGATTGTATAGGATCCTGCATGGGGTCGTATACAAGGGCGACCGATGTCTGGTCATGACATCACTACTGTAGGTTTGGTGCTGGGAGCACATCATGGTGCGGAGGTCGATAGGGCTCCCACTGACAGGGATTGATGGGGAGAGGCCTCGAGTCTTCTACTGGTGGCTCCAGAGAGGGTCACAACGATGGATAGATCTGCCAATGTCCCGGAGACTACTTGACGACCTTGTCTTCGACCAGATCACCTGGAGGCCTTGGAGAGATCATCCAAGGTGGGCCAAGGATGGACAAGAGCTGGCTCACATTAGGCGAACCTGCTGGCTGAGGATGGAGAGGGGAGAGGTGGAGCTCCATCGCTATGACCGAGTTTTGAGGCAATTCGGTCTACAACAGGGGATCCCATCTCTCAGAGACTACGAGTTTTCTCGGACCGTCTGGGATAACACTACAGCCAATGGGGCTCCAGATATGCAGCACTTCTAGAGTGAGGATGCGGACGATGCCCCCATTCAACCAGTGGATGGGGATGATGCAGGGGTTGCTGATGGCTATGATGCCTGGTGCGTAGGCATCCACCCTCCTCGGATGATGAGGGCTCAGGGTCTGATTCATGCAGTTGTGCATCGGATGGGGAGGTGACACCAGGTGGCCATTGAGGTGACATAGGGTCATGGCAGGAGAGAGCAGAGGAGGCCACAGGCTCAGTAGAGGCCACGATAGTAGGAGAGGAGGGAGGAGAGACCCCCTTCTCCATGGAGAGAGAGGCCACCATCGCCCGATAAGGGCAAGGGTGTCGAGGTAGGAGAGAGTAGCGAGATGGCTACTCTTCGGGTGGAGACTGTCCGTCTCTAGGCTCGAGTGCAGTCCTTGCAGGATGAGGCTGCACGACACCGAGAGGAGGCCACACGACTCAAAGATGAGGTCGCATGCCTCAGAGCATGGAGCGAAGGGGCGAGCACTCGGGACCTAGCATGGGCTATTGCCCAGATCACATTCTATCAGATGCTATACCACCATATGGTACCAGAGGGGCAGAGGTTACCACTGTCGGCCCACATTACGGAGCCTATCATGATGAGGTCATCGAGGACATCATCACGATCAGAGTCTAGGACTCATAGCACCACACGGACTACGATGGGGCCACCTCGTCCACCTCAGGGCGGGGGAGGAGATGAGGCTGAGAGCTCGAGGGGTTCTCGAGGCTAGCTACTACGGATCGCACTGCAAGATTGATACATAGTGTTTATTATTTTTGATAGAGGATTGAGTATGCCGAGGTACAGATTGTGGCATACCGATCCAATTTTGAGATGATGTATATATTGTTGATATATATATAGATGAGATATTTTTGATCATATGACTTGTCTTATGTGTTTGTATGATGCTTTAATGTTTTGATGTGATTGATTTGATGATTCATGTAATTATGTCGTTTGGAAATATTATGGTTGGAATGTCATGCTTTTAAAATTTAAATGAAATAATCTGATGTAAACAAATTGGTTGTTGTGATGTGATTTGATAAAAAATAAAAGGGGACTTTTAACAATAATTTCAAAGGACATTGTCGCTATTATAGACCATTTCATGGAGTCGTTGCTCGCTAGGTCGTCAAGCTAATCCTGGTATAGAAATATTGCTAAAAGTAAAAGAGTGCTTAAGAGACTGTCTTAAGACTTTGTTGTGATGATGCAAATGATGATGATGATGGTGATTTGTTTTCAGATTTCCATGAAAATATTATGCATGAAAATATATTAAAAATATATATTTTTTAATGATTTTTGCTAGGCATAAATTCCTAAGTGTGATAAATTTTTTGAATAATTCCCTAGGAATTATACCATCATTGCAAAATTGAAGTTTGACATAATGACATGAAATAGTAACAATGTGCGTTGTTTTAAAGCATAATTGTGTAACATAATGATTTAAGTCATATGTTTTTATGATTTTAAATAAATGGGAAATAAAATTAGTACAATGGTTTGCGCTAGGCATAGAATATTTAGGTATAAACTTATACCATCATCGCGAAATCCAAAGAAGAAAATAATAGTTTTATTGCAAGATGCATTTTTGATCTGTGATAAACAGAAAAATAATAATATGAAAAGTTTGTTTGAAATTATTTATGAGATTTTGTGAGAAGATGTATGTAATTGCTTTGATACAAAACAAAAATTCTGAAATAAAAGGATAAAATTATTCTGAAAAGAGTTATAGAAATATTTTAAATTATCTCAAAGAGAAATGTAGATTTATAAGGAATCCTCATGTGCAAATGTGAATTCATTACCGATCTTGATTTATCATAATGATACAAAATCTCTCAAATACAAATGTGTGTGCGATTGTATTGTTCATTTACCAGTTTTGAGCAAGATAATTTGATACAAGTGATTTGCCTTAACCAAATAAGTGTTCATTAACCATGATTTAGATGCATATAATCGTACCAGACTACTATGTAAGTCAGGTTATCAGGAGCTAGCTAATCCATAAGCAGACATAGGTCTGTACAAAAGAAGGTCGCTAATGTGACAGACATATCACCACGCTAGGAGTTACCCAAGGCCAAGCGGGTTGGGCACAAACCACCTGTTATGGGGCTTACCTCACAGTTTTCGAATAATTGAGAATTCCAGGGATTCAAGCTCATCAACCCTTCTTTTCTTTTCAATGGGTAGGGAAAGGGATTTTATTGCTTTTGCTTTTGCTTGTTTCGCTTTTTTTTTTTTTTTTGTATTTTGCTTTGATATTTGAGATAATGCTGAAATAGTGCTAAGAGAGTACAAAATGATTCTGAAATAATGCTTCTTTTTCTCATGATTTTGCTTGATTTTTCTTTTTCTTTTGCTTCCTATTCTAGGGATACTTGCTCGGATTAGTTTGTAGAGCAAGGGATTTTTATTCTGGGTAGGGGTGAGCTTGTCCTTTTGTCAATTCTCAAATATTCTAGACCATGTGCATGATAGGATAGCAGGGGAA
The DNA here is from genome assembly GCA_028583015.1 of Wollemia nobilis. Classification (NCBI taxonomy): domain Eukaryota; kingdom Viridiplantae; phylum Streptophyta; class Pinopsida; order Araucariales; family Araucariaceae; genus Wollemia; species Wollemia nobilis. The sequence continues at coordinate 8,018 of JAQPPZ010008399.1, forward strand.
ACTTTTCGCTCAAGAAACCACTTCTACAATGTAGCATAGCATGGACATTACAAATATAATCATTTTATTGTGAAAGGATATGCTTGGTTTAAGTAAATAACAAGATCAATTCTTCGTGCTCAAACTTTATTTAATTGAATTTTGTGGACTTTGATATAAGAGAGATTAGTAATCATGCCAGATAAAATCAAGATATTTATTTTTGTGTTTGCAAAAGTGAGAGATTCCAAATAAATGCTAATTTATCCAAAATAATTTGAAAATATAACTGCAATATTTTAAGAAGAAATATATACAACAAATATTTTTGAGGAGTTTGATAATTTTGACTCTCTCTTTCTTCTCTCTCTCTCTCTCTCTCTCTCTCTCTCTCTCCCCATATATATATATATATATATTTTTTTTTTTGGTTTCGAAAGAGTCAATAATATTGCTGTTTTTTTTTGTTTAAATAGTTTTATACATTTTTTAAAATGAGACAACATGCAAAATATATACAAATGATGAAATGACCAAATTTTATGCGTAATATCGCTTAAGATGCATAATATTCATAGGTTCTTTTAAATCTTTACCATCTAAGGTAGCTAATTTGTATGCTCCCGATTCAAATTTAGCAGTGATAATATATGGTCCAAGCCAGTTGGGCTCAAATTTACCTTTAAGGTCTTTAGTTGCATTAGTATTTTTTTTATTTTCTTTTAAAACAAGGTCGCCGACCTCAAAGGATCGATGACGAACTTTCTTAGCATATGATCTTTTAAGCTTGTTTTGGTAGGCACGAAGATGCTCCAAAGCATTGATGTGCTTTTCATCTAGGAGTTCCATTGACTGAGTCTGCCAGCTTGATATTCATCTCCTACTTTGGTATCTTGAAGTAGTAGAGCCAAAGAAGGAACTTCTAATTCAAAGGGAAAAACAACTTCAGTGCCATAAACCAAAACAAAAGGTGAAGTACCTGTGGGAGTATGCACACTAGTGCGATATGCCCACAAAGCTGGATATAATTGAATGTGCCAGTCGTGGCTAGATTTATTGACCAATATTTTGAGGATTTTAATTAATGTTTTATTGGATGCTTCTACTTGGCCATTACCCTGAGGATAATAGGGAGTGGACCAACGATGTTGAATCTTATATTTTTGGCATAATTTCTTAACATCTTTATTTTTGAAACAAGTTCCATTGTCTGAGATGAGATTTGCAAGAATTCTAAACCTACAAATGATTTGATTAAAAATAAATTTAGAGACTTGTGTTCCAGTGTAGGAAGCTAAAGGCATAGCTTCAACCCACTTCGTAAAATACTCAGTGGCGGTTATGATGAATTTGTGTCCATCAGATGACACAGGATTAATTTTGCCAATAATGTCTAAGCCCCATTTTGAAAAGGGCCAAGGAGATGAAATAGCCTATAGTTCTTGTGCAGGGGCATGGACAAGGTCAGCATGTTTTTGGCACTTGTCGCAATGGCGCACATAATCATGTGCATCAGTTTCCATGGTAGGCCAAAAGTAGCCTATCCTAAGGAGCTTTTTAGCAATGACACTACCACTGAAGTGTCCTCCACAAGATCCATCGTGGGCTTCACTCAAAGCTGATTTGGATTCTTCTAGATTCAAACATCTCAATAGGATACCTTCAAAAGATCTCCTATATAAAGTATTGCCAATTATTACAAATTGACTTGCTCGTCTACGTAATAACCGACGCTGGTTCCTATTAGAACTGGCAGGGAAAGTCCCATTGTGAAGAAAATCAAATATATCCGTATACCAAGGTTCAGGAGTAGTTTCATTGATTAGAAACACATCCAAAGGTTCTAAGCATGACTTATTTGAAGCGGGTTCCTGGAGTCGATGAATAATGATGGTGGCATATTCGTCATCTAACTCCAAGGGCATAAGAGAGGCAATTGCGGCCATAGCGTCAGCCGCACGGTTGCTAGTTCGAGGAATAGCTTCCAAGGTAACTTGATCAAATAGAGATATTAATTGTAAAACATATGCTTTATATGGGCATAATTTATCATCTCTGGTCTGATAAACTTCATTGATTTGATTTATGACAAGTTGAGAATCACCAAAAACTAGCAGATGTTTAATTTTTAGCGCCAAGGCAGCTCGTAATCCAAGGATTAGAGCTTCATATTCGACAATGTTATTGGTGCAAGCAAATGTTAATTTGAAGGACAGAGGTATAAGATGTTTTTGTAGAGATATTAAAATAATACCCGCACCAGCCCCACTCATGCATCGGGCTCCATCAAAGTATAAGGACCATTGTTCAACATGGTCTGCCTCTAATTGAAGGCATTCATCAGGAAACTCAATGATGAGGGGATGGGTAGACTCTAAGGGTGTAGCATCTAATTGATCTGCTATGATTTGACCCTTAACAGACTTCTATCCTATGAACGTGAGTTCAAACTCACTTAGAGCAAGAACCCACTTTGCTGTACGACCCGATAAATAAGGTCGACTCATGAGATACCGCAAGGGATCATATTTAGCAATGACATATGTTTTCTGACTGAGCATATAATGGCATAATTTTTGCGTAGAAAATACGATCGCTAGACATAGTTTTTCTAATGTTGTGTAGCGAGTTTCATAACTAATTAAATTTTGGCTAATATAATAATTAGCACGTTCTCTTTTCTCATCATCAAGTTGAGCTAACATAGCTCCTAAAGCAAAATCTGAAGCTGAAATATATAGGATAAATGGGCGATCAGGTCTAGGCGATGAAAGCACAAGTGGGTTAAGGAGGTATTGTTTGAGAAGTTCAAAAGCTTCCTTACATTCGTCATCCCAATTAAAAGGGACATCCTTCTTAAGAAGCTTAAGAAAGGGACTGGTTTTGTCCGCCAACTTATCGATGAAGCGACGGATAGCTTGAAGCTTACCTTGTAAACTTCGTAACTCAGATATATTGGTAGGTGCGGGCATATCAATGATAGCCGCAATCTTGAGAGGGTCAATTTTGATACCACGTAAAGAAACTAAAACCCCTAATAGTTTACCGGACTTGACTTCGAATATACATTTGGCTGGATTTAATCGAATAAGATATTCTCTTAACCGATTAAATACTTTTCTCAAATCATCTAAATGATCATCTTCATTAATAGAGCGAGCTATAATATCATCTACATAATCATGTAGGATATCATGCATCATATCATGAAAGATATAAGTCATGGCTCGTTGATATGTTGCACCCGCATTCTTTAAACCAAATGGCATCACTTTCCAACAAAAGGTACCCCAAGGGGTAATAAAGGCTGTTTTAGCCTGATCTTCAGGAGCTATCCTGATTTGATTATAACCGGAAAATCCATCCATTAGGGACATCATTCCACTCCCAACAGTAAAATCAATGATTTGATCCATGTTTGGAAGAGGAAAATCATCTTTAGGGCATGCAGCGTTAATATCTCTAAAGTCTATGCAAACCCTAACTTTGGTAGCTTCTTTCTTGGTGACTTGGAACTACATTCGAGATCCATTCAACATAATCAATAGCTTGTATAAAAATAACATTCAGGAGTTTTTCTAACTCCCCTTTGACTAGCAAGGCCACTTTGGGATGCATTTTTCTAAGTTTTTGTTTAACAGGTTTAGCATCCGGATGGACTACTAGGTGATGCATGACTACAAAAGGGTCTAAACCTGGCATATCTTCATATGTCCAAGCGAAGACATCTTCATATTCTTTAAGGAATGCAATGTATTGCTCTTGTTTTTCTTGACTTAATTCTGATCCAATATTGATGATGTGAGGATTATCCTCAGGTCCAATGTTAACCTTAATGACGTTTTCTACTTCCATGTGTAGATCTCTTTCAAAATTAGGTGGGGCAGGTGAAACGCCCAATTCTTGTAATTCCTTTAAGGTTAACTTGGATAATTCATCTTGAGGAGTCGTGGCCTCAAGCTGGGCTATAGTAGGTATAGAACCATCAAAATAAAAACCATTGTGTAACATCTCTTCCACGGAGACATCATGGAAAATATCTCCTTCCAACTCATCGTCGGATTTAGCAATCATTTCAGGGTAGGCTATGGATAGCATATTGCAGGTAGAAGAATTATTCTTGGGATACAAAGAATCTTGTTTATCTAGATAATCTTGATAACATATGAGTTGATCATCATCTTCAAAAGGGAAGGGTTGATCCTTACTAGGAAATAGGCCCACACCACATCGGGCGGGCCATGGTTCTACCTCAAAGGGTTCTTTCATACCATCTTGGAGAGGTCCCAAGCCTTTCCCTTTATAGCCCAATTTAAGCATTATGGGTTTAGCTTTAATATATTCATTAGCAAAATAGCATCGAGCATATCCATCACAATGCGTCTTGATTTTTCGGGGTATTCTTCCCCAATCATATCCTTTATAAATAAAAGCACAACTCCCGACTTGGTAGATACTTCCCATAGGTTGTGGGAGGCCCAAGGTACGAGGAGAAGGCGGCAAATTACTTAAGATAATGGAATTTTGCATAGAAGCATTTATTTTTTCTGATATAAGAATTTTAGATAAATCAGGTAAGAGTTCATCAGTGAGAGCATAAGAGGTAGAAGGAACATTTCCTATATCTTTAGATGTGGAAGGTATGATAGATGTAGATAATGTGGAGGTGTTAATAAATGGGTCTATAGGTTTTGAAATTATAGGGATGGAACATGAAGGATTGGTTGTGGATTTAAGATCTTTTTGAGGTTCTAGTGTGGTTTGTTTAGAAGATTGTTGAGCTATATATGAGGGTGAAATTAATGGAGGAGAAATAGATGAAGTTATGGGTGTGTGTTTTACACGTTTAGATGAAAAATAAGAATTAGGATGTGTGGATGACAGAGCAGAGCAAAATTGAACTCCAACAGGTTCTGCCAAAGCACACATATCAAAGGGTCTAGGATCACCATGGATAGTGACCAACTGATTTTTAAATTCGAATTTAACACATTGGTGTAAAGTTGATGGGATAGCTCGCATTGCATTGATCCAAGGACGACCCAAGAGTATATTGTATGATGCGGGGCAATGTACAATAAACACGATCGTGTCTAAGGTTCTCGGACCAACTTGCAATGGGATGGTGATAACTCCACATGTTTCTTGTGTTTCGTCATTGAAAGCTTTTATGATCATGTCAGTTTTCTTCATTTCATCACTTCTAAACCCAAATATTTGGTAGAAGTCAAAAGTGCAAATGTTTAGAGATGAACCATTATCAATCAAGACCCTTTGTACTGCTACATCTCCTATTAGGGTAGTAATATATAAGGGGTTATCCTTATGTAAACTATGTTGTGGGATATCTTTATCTCGAAAGTCAATACAATCGACTTCTCGAGTGATGATAGTATTGGACATGGCTTCAAGTTGAATATTTTGAGGTACCATCATTTGGCTTAATGTGAGCATTAATTCATCCCTATGGGTAGGAGAAGATCTTAACAAGTCCAACAGGGAAATTTTGGCTGTAGTATTGGATAATTGTTCATTAATATTGTAAGGAGGTTTAGGTTGAACATTAGACATATGATTCCCTTTATTGGGATTTTTCAAAATAAATGGAGCTGATCCATCATTCTGAGTTTGATCCTGTTGAGAGTTTTGAGCCTATTGTCTGGTAACAACTCCGATGGTACCTACAATGTTATATTGAAGGCACTGAATTGGTCTCGGTCTAGCATTTATGGCTTGTTCATTAGGAAGGAACTGATTAGAAGAGGGTCGAGTAGTAACTCTTCTAGGAAATGGTTCTTTCGGAACCATAGCATCTATGATAGGTTGAATCGGATCTGATTCATTTTCAGAACTATTCGATTGGTTTGAGGTGATGTCTATTTCACTTTCAGTATCCGATTCTACATCACTAGGATCCAGTGTTTGAGTATTATATAGGGGTCTGGACGTAACCATGGAGAAATTTGTGCCAAATATTTGAGGATCCTGAACAGATAATTTTCCGCTAATAGTCCCTACATATCGGGTAGGAGGGGGAACATTATGATGTTCAATTTGATTGGCCACCTCTTTACCATGTTTTGGTAAAGGATGTTGAAATATATCTAATGATTGATTAGCATTTTGATTCTGATTTTGGGGAATGTTCTTTTGAGCATTATTAGGAGGATTTTTTTAGGTTGAAAGGCTTGCACCTCCATTTCATTATTATCAATCAAGTCTTGTATTTTATGTTTCAATATTTTACAAGAGTTTGTAGCATGTCCAGGTCCTCTATGAAAATCACAATGTAAATCAACTCTGTATCCGGGTATAGTTGGATCAGGTTCCCGGATAGTTGGTAATTGAATCAAACCTCTTTCGAGTAATTGGGGTAGAATAGTTGATAATGGTTGATTCAATCTAGTAAAATCTCGAGGTGGTTTATCAAGAGGTTTTAATATAAACTTCTCCATTGTTTTCGTAGTATTAACATTAGCAATGTTTCTACTATCAGTGACTCCGTCACCTACAACTTGTTTGTTTTTATATTGATTCCTAGATGTTTTCTCATCATCTTTCTTTTTGAGCTGACCTCTTCTAATGAGAGCATCTTCCACCCTTCGAGCTAAGTCTATAGCTTGATCGAAGGTGGTCAAGGTAGCGATTGATAATTCATAGGATAGTTGTTCTTGCAAATTATTAATAAAAATGTCCAACATTTCCCTATAAGGTAGCACAAAGTGCGGTTTTCCTATCAACTGCCTCCATCTAGCTAAGAAATCAGCAAAACATTCATCTTTGTCTTGTTTTAAGTTGTATAAATCTTTAATGGTCACGTGTCTCTCGATGTAGGCACTAAATTGGTGGACAAAAGATTCAAGCTGTTTCTTCAAAATTCCTCAAAGAATGAGTGGGCAATTGATAGTACCACTCTAATGCCATTCCTCCTAAACTTTTTGGGAACATTTTTAGTAATAGCAAGTCATCATGTGATATATCATGACATGCTATCCTAAACATGCGAAGATGCTCTATGGGATCTTCGGTTCCTTTATATATAGGCGGAGACGGGCATGGGAAAGTGCTTAGGGTATGGATGTGCTACAACTATGGGATCCAAAGGTTGACTACACATCTCTCGATAATTATACGAGGGATGGTAGGGATCTATCTGGTCCATGCGGGAAGCTAACTGTTTCACCATGGCTTCCAGATTCCTGGTTTGCCCACCATATTGGTTCGGTAGGGCATTAATATGGGATTTGTGAGCATATGATGGAGGGACATGAAGATTAGATGCTATATTGCTATTGTGTAAATTGTTGGTAGGAAGGGTGTTATGAAGAAGTTTTGAAGTTGTATTATGTTGTATCCCAGATTGTTGAAAATTGGTGTTTGGCTTCATTTTAGGTTTTTGTCGATTTGAAGCATATTGATCAATAGTTTGGCGAAATAAAGCAGGTGAATGAAGGTCTCTTTTGTGTGGGAATGATTTTAGGCTCAATAACGGGTTCCTTAGGGGGTTGGGTAACCTATTGTTTTTGCATGTTCTGAATCATAGTGACCATATCTATATTGGATGGTCCAACTTTATCACTTTCTTGATCAACAAAGGACAAGGGATTAGTGTGTATGTTAAACATATCTTCCATGGCTTCTTGAGTGTCACTAATTTGTCCTCTATCAATATGAACTGCCATATTAAGAGCACCAATGTTATTACTAAAAAATTTCTAGAAATGATCTAAGTTATCAAAAGTAACAGTTACGTCTGGAGCCATTCTAGGGGATGAGGATCCTTCCTCTTTAACATTTTCTTCTTGTTCATCTAAAACCAGCTCATCTTCTGGTTGTTCTAGAGTTTCTCCCTCTGGAATTGGATCCTCAGGAAGGGCATTTGATTTTTTTGTTTTCTTTCCTAACCAATCTTCTTCTTCTTCTTCTTCAGTTTGTTTACCATTCCTAAGTCTAGTCATTGTGTTTAAACTTAGATTTCAGCAAATATATATATACTTATATATATATGCAACAAGCTTAAGAGGTATATATTTTAATTATATACCTACTATAGTATTTAAAATAAAATGTTTTGGTTTTGTTATGTTTTTGGTTTTTTCTTGTTTTTTATAACAATAATATAAAGATAACAAACAACACACTAAATGCAAGAAATAATAATAATGAAAGCAATGATCTAGTTTTCTATAAACAATTTATAAATATCATTAACGGGCTCAAGTTCTTCAGGAGTCATAAAGTGTTCTTCTTCAAATTGAAAATTGTTTTTCAAGAACTTAATAAAGTGTGCTATAGTGATATTATCAGTCTCAGACTCTGGTTGGTAGAAATAAAGTTCGTGGCAATATTCTCGATATAACACAGCTCTAGGAACTCTATTCCATATTTTCCTATCCGTAAGAACAGCTTCTTGGTCCTCTATATGACCTAGGAATTGGTGCACTATGGCTGCATTCTCGAGGAATTCCTCAAAGGTATACAACTCAGAAGACACAAGGGCTCTTCTATCTGCTAACCACCTATGGCAAGCTCTCTGAAGTTCATGATAAAAAATCACTTGATCGGGATCCAGGATTCTATCTAGGACAAACCTCTTGATTTGCCTAAGTTCAGTTGCTCTAGATGAAATGAGATCTAATCTCCTATTAAGTTCGTCCCACAAAAGTTGGTTTCTATCTGTTTTAGGCACACTAAGCACATAATTAATTTCTATGGCTGCTAATTGGTTTTCAACATTTATAGTGACAACTAGTCTTTTCTTAGGAGCTACCATCTAAACATGATATGCAACTTAGTAGTTTTCTAATGATTTTAAATGCATCTATGTTTTTTTTTTTTTTTTCAAAAGGTTTTAGTTTCACGTCGGGTTCACCAAAATGTATCGCTCCAAATTTTTCGCACCCTTACCCTCAGGCTATAGGATCCACGCCCGAAAGGGGGATGGGAAAAGGATGGGACAATACCTCGGACTGAGAGGCCCTTTGAAGGTCCCGCATCTCGGGGGAGGAGTATTAAGGTGATTTTTCGATGGATGGTGGGGTTCACCAGGAAACGTTTAGTGGCAGTCTCCACGCCTAGGTTGGGAATGTGTTTGATGTGTTTAGTTTTAGCTTTAATCATTCAAATCCTAGGTTTGGCCAAATGAATCTAAACTGTTCTATTAGGAAATGCAGATTTAAATGAATACAGAAAATAGAATTAAACAGAAAATACAGAGAACAAGCTAAGTGAGAAAAACCATACCTGATTTCGGATGTCTGATGGAGGTTCTAATTTTTGAAGTAGTCCAGATCGTCTGGAATTTGACAAGATCGTCTTTGATCTGACAGGATCGTCTGAGATCTAGCGAATTTGTCAGAAGAATTCGTCAGAGACCTGCAATCATAGAAATAGACACAGAATACAGAAAATGCAGCTATGATGACAGAGGGAAATGGTGTAAAATGGCGATAAAGATGTTAAGATGATAATTGCAAATAGAAATGCAAGTAAATTATCATGCTTTAATAGCTAATCATGATTTTATTATGTATTTAAGCTACATGGGTGAACTCCAAGATGCAAAATAGCAAAAAATAACAATAAACTGATCTAAATGCAGAATGAAACAGTAGACAAAAAGGGAAAAGTGCAAACTCTGGGCACCAATTGCCCCCAATGTTGACCGTAGTCGAAATCATCTCGAATTGGGGTGTGATCATCCGAGATTGTACAAGATCGTCTACGATGATCTGAGCTTGCTCCGGCTAAAAAACGATGAAGTTCCTGCAAACAAACTTGGAAAAATACGAAGGCAAATGGTGATTTAAGATGGTCTAATGCAAATAGAACTCGTGTTACAGGAAATTTCAGCTAGGGGAATGTCAAGGGGAGGGCCTAAGATTAAATAGGCATAGGAAGGATGTTGGGAGGTTGGAGATCATCCCAATTTGGGAGATCTCCAACGGGGGAAGTCTCTAACCACGTGGACACGCTTTTGCCCCGGTTAGAGACGTCGTTGAAACAGAAGCTAATTATGAAAAATCAGTTTTGGGACAAAATCGTCTGGACGTTCTGCTCCAGATGAATTCGTCCGATCTGAGGTGATATCATCTGATCGGCGATGATATCATCCAACGGACAAAACAAATCCTAAAAATGGTGCGGAAAATGAGGAAACGGGTAGCAGGCGGTTTTGGAGCAATTTTGGGGTTGAAATTTGAATTTGAATTATTTACTAAGGTAATTTTAATTATTTGCTAAGGTTTACTGTGCCAATTTTAGGGTGCTACAGAGACATATTACCAATTTTTAATGTGGTATATTTGTATCCCTATTATAACAATTTCAAAAGTAGTACTAAAGATATCACATTGATTTTACAATGGAAGAATGGATAGTATAGTTACAAAAAAAGGAAAAAGATAAAATAGAGGCCATGATAGACTCCAAAGTGGCTAAGAGGATAGGAGGTAAAGTATATTATAAGTATCTAGTTAAGTGGAAAAATTAAACAACTAAAGCAATGATGCAGATGAATGCTTCCTATTCCTAAATACATCTTGGTTGTAGATTTTGAAAAAACATTCATGATATTTTACTCACGAAATATTTCCTCTTATCTAGGGTGTATGATGCGGGATCATCCAATGAATAAATATTTAAGGTTTGTTGATATAAATGTCATGGCATTTATAAGTGGATCATCTCAATAACTATCACTTTTGTGTATAAAGGAAGAGGAATCAATAGGAGAAGGAGAGGAAATGGTGTGCATAGAAGAATAAGAGGAGAGAGAGAGAGAGAGCCTAGAGGAATATGATAGAAAAGCACAAAACTGTGTAGGTAGAGATAACAATACATTTGTCTAATATATTATAGAGAGCAAGTGTAGGATGTGGAAGAGAGTCTTCCTATCATAGCACATTGATATTCATATTCTATGTAGCCTACACAAATTAATGATAATAATTAATGCTTTATTTCAACCCATTTTATGTGTGATTATCTAAATGATGATTGATTTATTTTGTTGAAACTATATACTATAGAATGGAGTGCAGGTTGTAGGTGAGGAGTGATTGTAGCCCAAGAAGAGACATTGAAGTAGATGATGCATGAGGCTGATGATTGATAAAAATATTTTTAGTGAAGAAGTTAGGTTGACATTTTTCCATTCAATAAATAACAAGTTTTAAATGTTTAGGTGAATGAAATGCAAGCATAAATAAAGAAACCTTGTTGTTCATAGTTAATGTATGATTGGGAGTGTTAATCCTGTTGGTCACGGATATACCTAATTATAAAAATATATGCACCCTAGACCCGGCCAACATTGAAAGGCCGAAGGAAAGAGATTTCCTTCGAGCTAGTCTCCAGAGAGAGTTGGTTCCCTTATTAATCTAAAGTTGGTTTAAAGCTTAGGGATATATATTAATAGAAAGATATGGGAAATAATAGAAAGATATGGGAAATATAGCTTTAAGATGAAAAGAGACTATGGGGGATAAACTAATAGCAAAATAACCACATCAAGATCTAAACAACATTTAACCAAAAGACAAGCACATAAACCACTCACAGACAATAGATGCAACTTCCAATAAGCATTTTAACATTCACTCTCTATCACAAATTAAATCCAAATGCAGAATTTAAATGATCTAATATAGGCATGAATCTAACAGAAATGGCAAGCAGAAAGTAAAACATACACAACTCATCTAGGAACCAGAGCTCAACATCTTCTTATTAAGGCAAAAACTTGAACTTAAAGAGTCTTTTTATAGAATGTTTCTGCTTTTTTACATCAAAATGCTTAGTATTTATGGAGGATTGCACCTATGTAATTAAATGCACATTAAAACATAATTTTGGCTAGTCAAAGATCAAATAGTAGCAATTTCCTCCTCAACAACAACAATGCATAAATCAACACATTCTTTTGGAAGTAGTGATCCCGTTTTGATGGAAAGTGTCTAGGAAATCATCATGAATAGATGATGGAAAATCATCTCTGACGTTGATGCATCAGAACATAGTAGCATCACACAAGAATTGGGAGTTTGAATAATAAATTTTGGTTGCCACTTCGTCGTCTTGCACCTCAAAATTTTATTTTTTCCAGGAAGACTCAACAAGAATCAATTTCATTTGGAAAAGGGGTAAAATCAGTAGATAATACCTCAAGAATGAACATGATCGCATAAAAATCAGCAACTCTTTAGTAATAATTTTAGAAATATTAATTTCTTTGCCACAAAATTAAATTCATTAGCCTTTGGTCTTTCCCAAAAATGATCTGCACTGAAAACGTTCTTGGAAAATAATTCAACAATATAAAAATGCAAGGACAAATTTCACCAAGGAATTTTGTTGAGAATGTAATTGCGCCCAGACATTCGACTGAACATTGCTTTCGTTGAGACGTCGGCTGTAGATGGAGTTCATTTTTAAAGTGGGAAAAAAATAAAGCTTCACTAGAAATTTTTCCCAAGCACATAATTTGATTAATTTCACCCAAAATGAGGCCTTGATTGCTTGTACTTTTCCATGTGAATGGATTTCTCTAGAAAGTGGGGCAAAAATAACTTTTGCTGGGAAGTGGGGTGAAAATACTTAATTTCGTTGCCAAAAGAGGATGAAAATGAATTTTGCTCTTAGTTGGGGCAAAATTGACTTTGACTTGCATAAGAATATGCCTTTTCATTGCTTTCGCTCCAAATTGGGTGCCTTTTATTGCTTTCACTCCAAATTGGGTGAAATCATCTAGTTTTCTAGAAAAAAATGAAAACACTTGGTTGATGCTTTCACCAATTGGTTTTTCTCCCAAGTTGAGCAAAAATAGCAAGTCACCCAAAATAAGGGTGAAATTGACTTTGACTTGCACATGCTTTCGTTCAAACAATGCCCACCAACTGTTTTCACTTTGAAATTAGCAAATTTCCTAAAAGAAGGGCGAGTTTAACTTTGATCATGAGAAGTGCATGATTTCAAGTGAAATATTCTTAACTATTCTTATTTTATTAGGAAAAATCATCTTAGACTATTTTCTATGATGCAATTCCTTCCTTGCATTTTCTCTTTGCCAATGATGTTGCTTTTACTTATTTTCGCCAGAAAAATCACTATAACCCATTTTCGTTGGTGAAATCATTTGAAGTTCAATTTCTTTATTTTCACCAGTAAAATTACTAACACTTATTTTTGCTGGAAAAAGTGGATAAAAGTGCTTACTTTTCATCGAAAGGGAATTTTAACAACATCAAATTAAAACAATAACAACACCCAAAAAAGGCCAGCAAAATTGCATTGTTTAATTTTTATACTTAGAATTTTTACAAGGAAAATTCAGTGTGGCAAAACTGCCAACACTTTTGGTAGCTCTTAGGGTATTCAATTTATCTGGATGTAATTTAACCTAGGCCTTCATCCATTTGTCTCAACTATCATTTTTACTAGTTGCATCAGATGATTCCCTTGATTCTACAACCTTCATTCACTCTCTCTCTCTACGAGTGCCTATTCTTATTGCTCCGTGAGACTCACAATGGTAGTCTTGTATACTACAACTGCCTCAACCCAAGAATCAAAATTGAACATAGAGGGATTATTTAGTGAATCAATGATGAAGCACAATGTGTGGACATTGTCCAAGTTGATGTGATTAGATCTTTGACTCGGCTCTAATAGGTATGACTCGATGCGAGTGAGCCTCTTCATGAATGGTAGTACATGTTCCTCTATAATTAGCTCCATCCAACTATCGGCCTCTTAGGTATCATCTACAAAATCTTTCTAGACTGCTTCAAAATCTAGATTCGATAAAACTTCCCCTTGATCATCAATGAAGCTAGGGAATCCAACATCAACAATAGTATCAAAATAAACAAGTGAAATGCATTGCTCCTGTTCGAACATAGTAATTAGCTTTTGACCCTCTCTAGCTAGCTCAAATCTGGAAAAATGATTGTGCAATGTAATCATGGCATTGGACCAAGTTTGATTCATCTTGCTCATCAGTCTAATTTGGATGTCAAATTGAGCTAGCACCTTAATCTTCAGTGCCATCTCTAATTTTGGTTCCAGTTGCTCCTCAACATGCTCCAATATTTTATCATTGAGTATAATTACTATTCGGGCCTCATGAATATATAGCATAACGATGAGCACTTTTGCTACCATTGTCACACAGTCTTCAGTCAAACAGTGGTAAGCTTCCTTGATTTTCTCCTCGGAGAAACCCACTGATTATGTGGATTTTTTAGCCAAATGATTTTGTAAAGATTCCAGTTGGGTAGTTAATGTCTGCACAAACTATTCTGCTTCTCGTAATGTTTGATGCTCCTTGGCTACTTTCTCTAAGTCTTCCACTTTCCAATGCCAATGCTCTACCTCTACTTTTGTTGTCTCCAGCTATGCCCTATTTTTAGCCAACGCTTCTTCTAACTCAATGATATTTTTCTCAACCTCAAAAAAGTTCTTGTAATGCTCACCATGCAAGTAAAGCGAGCTCATATCCACCTGAATATTCCTCATATCCTCTATAGTATTAATCCTGTTAGGTCCTTTGTAATGACTTCATAAGCATAATCACTTGGAGCCATATCTCCTTGGGGTCTTTGGACTTGGGGGATCATCTTTACATTATGGAATCCATAGCTTTTGGGTCAAAGGAGACTATTGGCATTTTGCAATGTGTCATATTTTTTGGATTGTAATCTGAAGATATTTATGATTGAGTTTTTTTAACTTGGTTATTTTATTTATATAGTTTTTTCAATTTTCTATAAACTTTCATTTTTGCAAAATAAATTAACCCCAAATTGTGACTTGGAAATCCGATTCGGATTCACTTCATGAAATTATCCACAGTAGTTGAAAAGATAAAAAAATAATTTCACTTCACAGTGAAATCAAAGAAAATAAAAAAAATAAAAATAAAGACAAAATAAAATTGGCTAAGTGAAGAATGCAAACATGTTTGCCTCATTGGAGGGGCGAATGTCATGCTCGAAAGAGGAATGCATCAAACAAAAGAGAGAATAAAAAGAACACATCACGTTCACCCATTAAGTGGGGCGAACGTAGTGTTCGCCCCTCATTTTAGCAAATAGGATTTCAATATGCATCATGGTAACTTTAAAGTATTCATGATGGATCCATTCATTATTTTTAAAGGTGAATGACATGGAGAGATAAAGTTTGGGCGACGGGAATTTTTAAATGGTTTTCGCCCTTACACTTAGGTAAAAGGGGTGAACGTCATGATAGATGCGACGAAGATATTTTGAAGGTGAATGTTGTTTTATTTTTAAGCACATGTGATTAAATTTCTCTAGAGGCATGAGCAGAATTAAATGGGGTAAATTTTTATTATTAATTGCCATCATCTTTGACAATTTTAAAGCTTTATTTTTTGAGTTGAAGATTTGCTTCAGGTAACTACTGCAATTTAATGTTGGTGATGAAGAGGAAGTATTTTTGTCATTTTCAAGAACATCTTCTCAAAGGTTATACTCCCTCTCCAAAGCAAATTGAATATGGAGTAAATTGTTGAAGCTTGTTTTTGATTTCCAAGAAGATGGAGGCGACTCAAATTTAATGATATGGTGCCTAAATGCTATCATCTCAAATAATTTTTAGGATCGTGTCTACCAAAAGAATATTTCCAAGAAATGATGACTCATTTGATGTATTCAATGAAAGAGGCACAAACCTCTATAAATACTAAGAGAAATTTCATTGTAAGGGGTTGGAAAAATAGATATCCTAAGAGAAAACACTTCAAGTTCTCTACAGTAATAGTGAATTCAAAACGTTTGGATTTGCAAATTACTTGGTGCATTGTGGTATTTTACATTACACATTTCTTTTACATAGTTAGCTTTATTATTTGCTTTTAGATTTAAATTTTGCAAGTTGGATTTAAATATTGCAAGTGAGAGAGTGAGTGTTGGAGTGTTGATTTGAAGATTACATGTACTAAGTTGTACGGAAATTATGTTGTTTGATCATCTATTTGCATGCTATTTTTAGATTGATGTGGAATCCTACTATCAATCTATCCCCATCCTACATAGTCGACCTATGGCCATATTTTCCATTTCTTTCCGCATTTTTTAATTTCTTTCTTGCAACTCTTATCTTTAACCACTGTAGAATTTTAGTAAGGGAACCAGCCCTCTATGGATATTGACACGGGGGACATCTATTTCCTATGGTATTTCAATGTTGGCCATGTCTAGGGTGCACAAACGTATATTTGTATGATTATGCAAATATTTTACCAACAGTTTTTGGCACGCCCGGTGAGACAGATAGTTTCTATCCCAGTAAGATCCATAGTTGGTGGAACAAGTATTATACCAAGTTGACAAACCCACTGGTGCGAATAGTTTTTTGGGACCTTCAAAAGTTCCACTTTCAATGGTATTAAGGTTTGATGTTTGCCTTCATGCTATAGAATTATAACATCTGGAGACTTGATTATACTCAGAAATATCTACACGTGAGTACATCGAAAGTTGTGTTTCATGAATACAAGATCGAAGGCCAAAAATCTAGATCACCAAATTGAGTTCTACAAACTTGATATCCAAATGCTAGGGGAACATCCTCAATTAGCCACTTTTCGTCGTACATCTTTATTACCTCATATATCCCATTTACCATCTGTCACATCATCATGACAAGTTCGTGTATTTTCTACTTTCACAAACCCAAATAGTACTGCCACTAGTCTTCCTCAACCTCCGCCTCAAACAACCACTGGTATTCCTCGAGCTCCACCTCATATACCAGTCCACATGGCTTAGTATCCACCACCACATTATCCACCCAGGAAGTTCCTAGAGTGGAATAACTCAGGAGATTTAAACTTACAAGCACAAAATCTAGTGCCCCAAGTTGCTTTGAAGGCTTTGTCGACCTATGATGGTATTGAAAAATTGTGTATGAGCATATCCAATATGTAGCTTCTTTGGCAATCATCCATGACATAATAGACGAAGACGTGATGATAAAATTGTTGGTATTGTCACTGAGAGGGAAATTGTTGTATTGGTACTGATCATTGCAACCTGGTACTATTACATCATGGGATTAGTTAGCGGAGTTGCTGATTAAAAATTTCCATGAACAAGCTGATCCAAACTCCTTGTTGCACCAGTTCACAATGATTCAAAGACACCCACAAGAGGAAATAGTCAATTTTAATGTTAGATTCACCCAGATCTGGCAAAGAGTCCCCGATGGTTTGCGACCCACACATGAGCAAGCTACTTTCTACTATCTCAGGGTGTTTAACATCGAAATCGGTATGGTCGTGCATCAAGCCAATGTGACTATGTTTCCAGACCTATATACATAGGCACAAAAGGCCAAATATGATTCGATTGATGTAGGTAGACTTCATCAAAAAATGACTATGCCCATCATTCCTGATCTTCCACAATATTTATATTCTAGTTCATTTTCGCAACCTATTCCTTCCATGTACCTAGTTCCCTCATGGAGCTCAGATCTGCCTCAGGTTGCACCTATTCCTGCTCCACGACATATGGCTTCAAGCTTCCCATAGCTACCTAATCAATCACTTCCACAATTACCCACTTCTATTCCCACTCCTATGCTTCCAGAACCACCAGTTCCATTACCATTGCCTACACCTCCAGTACATTTGCCTCTGCCTGCACCTCCCGCATCATCTAATCCTGATCCTTTCATGTTGTTGTTGCAAGAGGTAAAATCAAATAACGCTACCTTAATAACAATATAAAACGAACTTACAATAGTAAGAAAGAAGTGGAGGCTGAATTTTGATCACGGAGATTCCAAACTCCATCGATCACTCGAGAGGAATCATCTACTAGTAGAGGCCCTAAAAAGAGAACAATGGTGCAAGAAAATGAAAAAAATAGCACAACAGAGAGTGTGTATTGGTGATCAACATGAAATTATACTCATGGAGATTAAATGTGCATGGTGCATATGAATTATGTACAAATGTTAGCAGAGATTTTGACTAGAAAACAAGTCAATATGATCAGGGAAGCCAATCACAATTTCATGATGCCATCTATAGAGCAAGTTTTAGTTCTCACACGGTCCGAAAAGAAACCAATAACACTAGATCCTGCTGAGCTTGAACCCTTAAAGGTGCCAACGAAACCAAGAGTGCAAGATGAAAAAGGGAAGCCTCCAGCAAAAGTTCCTATTGGGGTAGCTAAAGAGTAAGATTATGTTAAGTTGAAATATTTGATGCCTTAGCAAACTTAGAGAAGGGTACAAATAAGAGCAACTTCCACACAACCTGCGAAAAATACTCAAACACAAGATGAAACAAGAGAACAGGCCAAAGAGTGACTTAAGTACCCATCTTTGACCAAGCGATAAAGAGTGGAAGCTACCCAAAAGTACCGAGACAAGTATGGGCAGGTTATAGAAGAGAAGGCTCTGACTGTTTCAAATTATAATATTGTGGAAGAGTTGAAGAAGATTCCTACAAAAGTAAGTTTGTATGATGCACTTAAATTACCAGGATAGGTTGAATTACTACAAGAATCTTTGAAGACTACTAAATATCAAAAGGAAAATCCTTCTCAAATAGTTCTGGCATAAACATTACCAACTTCAGCTACAGGAAATAATGGGCATCCCCCATTTTATTTATCGCTCAGAATGCAAGGGTGGATTGTACACAACTGTATGATTGACTCTGGAGTTACAACTACTGTCATGCCAAAGGCAGTATGTGAAGTGATGGGGACAAAATATATAAGGAGTAACCCAAGAGTGTTGCAACTGGATGGAATTCTAGTTAATATGGTGGGAGTAATCAAGGATATTCCCATTGTCCTCCATAGTATGCAACAAATCACAGTCATCCAAGAAGTGGTAGTGGTTGACCTGGAACCATACTTTAGCATGTGCCTCTCAAGGGAGTTCACAGTTAAGTTGGGAGGATATTTTCCTTAGACTAATCGCATTTGGAGATACCATTCAAGGGAAAGAGGATTCATATTTATAATGAGAAGCCCTCACCCTTTCACATTGAGAATTTGGAGGAGGAAGAAAGTTCTCCTGGTGCGGTTAACATGATGACCGAGGAGATAGAAGAGGTTGATTTAATGGAAGAAGCATTGGGTGAGCTTCACTTCGAGGACGAGTTTTCACTCATGGATTTCAATGTGATGGTTGGAACAAATATTGGCTGCTATACTATAACTAAGTTGAAGCATATTGAAGAGAAAGTTCTAGATTCTCCTGATCCTGTTGCATACTAGTTATGGAGAATGTATTTTGATGGTTCCAGGTGCAAGAATGGTGCAGGAGTTGGCGTTGTGTTGATCTCTCCTGAAGGGTTACAAAATACCTATTCTTATAGGTTAACTTGGGGTTGCACAAATAATGCAGCTGAATATGAGGTACTATGCCTTGGATTGAAGAAGTCTAAAAAGTTGGACATTAAGCAGTTGCAGGTTTTTGGCAATTCTAAACTCATAATTAATCAGATTACTAATAGGTGTGTGTCAAAGAAACACTACTTGAAGGTCTATCGCAACAGAGTGTGGGACTTGTTTGAGTCTTTCACTATAAATATTCAGATGATTTTGAGAGAGATAAATAAACATGCAGATATTTTGACCTCTCTTGGTGCTAACTACTCTCTTGTGGATCAAGTAGTTAGAAAGACTAAGACAGTTAGGGTAATTTATAGACCCTCAGTTCCTGACAAAAATATCCATTGGCAAGTGTTTGACAATGATGAGCAGATAGTCAACTTCCTACTTAAAGAAACTACAAGAACTAATGATAGAGTTCTTGCCAAAGAAGAGAGAGAAGGGATGACTCAACTGAAAAATAATCACATTCCTCGGGGATTGATTACACTTGAAAGTTTGTTCGACCAGAGTTATCGGGCTGAGAAGCACAAGATCAAAGTAGATACAAAGGAGTATAAAGAATTGCATTTGGAGCCTGAGAAAATCATCAAGGTTGGGATAGATGGCACCCTAGAAGAACTGGAAGATATCAAGAAACTATTCTACGAGTATCCAGATATTGTTTCTTGGAGCTACCATGACTTGAAGGGTTATGATAAGAATGTGATCCAGCATACTATAGAACTATAGGAAGGGGTAAAATATTTTTGTCGAAGATAGTGGCTTGCCAATCCCAAGATTTAAGTCCTCATGAAAGCAGAGCTATTGAAGATGTTGGAGGCTGAGATAATTTATTTGATAAAGCACTCAACATGGGTGGCCAACCTGGTCCCAGTATGGAAAAAGAACGGAGACATTCGGTTGTGTGTTTATTTTCACAACCTAAACCAGGTATCGCTTAAGGACCATTACCCTCTATCGTAGATCAATCAAATACTTCATGCAATAGTTGGTACCCAAAGATTCTCATTGCTTGATGGTTTCTCTGGGTATAATCAAATTTGGGTGAAATATGAGGATCAATATAAAATAACATTCACCACTAAGTGGGGTACTTTTGCCTACCAGTGAATGCCATTTGGACTTTCAAATGCTGGTGCCACTTTTCAGATGACCATGGACATCACTTTCGGTGAGTTATTGAATAGGATTATTGTGATATATCTTGATGATATGAATGTATTTTTACATCGCAGAGAAGACCACATTGCTCATTTAAGGCAGGTGTTTGAGAAGTGTCATGAGTTCAAGATTTCTATTAATATGAAGAAGTCGATCTTTACTATCAAACAAGGAAAGTTGTTGGGCCATGTGATCTCGCAAGAAGGATTGGGAATCGATCCTACAAGAGCGAAAGCTCTAATGAAGTTATCGTTGCCTTCCAATAAAAAATATTTGCAATATTTATTTGGCCAAATCAATGAAGGCTTGGTAATTGAAGTGCATCATACAAACTTACTTTTGCAGGATGAAGATGAGAAGCCAATTGCTTTCTTGAGTCATGTTATTGCTCCTCGTCAAGAGAAATATAATTTTATTGAGGAACAAGTATCTGCAGTAATAAAGGCATTCAAGAAATTTTGACACTTCGTTTCTCAGAGTAAAACGATTGTGTATGTCATACACCCTGATGTAAGAAATTTTATTATCCAATGAGAATTAGGAGATAAGAGAGCAGGTTGGGTCTCAAAAATCCAATAATATGATGTGGAGATTCAACCAACGAAGCTGGTTCGTGGAATAGCTCTATGCCAGGAGCTAGCCAAAAGTGCGACCTTCAAATCATTTGATGTGGTGTATGAGGATGGCCAGGGTGAAAGCATTTGCACAAACCATACTGCCAACGACCATGATTGGACCAAAGAGCTAATTGATTATTTTACCTCAGGAAGATGTCCATCTCACCTTGATGCTTCACAATGTCGGAGATTCAGGTTGCAAGCTCTCAGATATACTTTGTTTCTCGAGGGGATATTTCACAAAAACATTGATGTAGTTCTTCTCATGTGTGTGAGGGACTCCGAAAAAGAAAAAATTTAGAGGAATTCCATTCTGAACTATTGGGAGGTCATTATGCGAGAAGACCCATGGCCTTAAAACTCATTCGAGTAGGCTACTTTTGGCCTACTCTATTTGTTGATGCACATAAGATAAGTACACACTACGATAGTTGTCAGTAATATGTTGGCAGAATCAAGAAAGGGGTATTGCCTCTTCGTCCGATTCAAGTAGAAGCTCCTTTTCAATAGTGGGGTCTTAATTTTGTGGGAGTTATTGACCCACATTCTTTTGAAGAGCATAAGTACATTTTGACGATAAATAATTACTTTACCCGATGGGCAGAGGTCATTCCTAATAAGAAAGTGGATTAAACAACTGTAATCTCTTTCTTGGAGGGAATTATCACTCGCTTCGATGTCCCAGACTCAATTGTCATGGATAATGAAACTCCATTTATTAGGGCAAAGATCACGGAGTTCGCCAAAAAATATGGGATTTATTTCAGGACTTCATCCAATTACTACCCGCAAGGGAATGGCTTGGCCGAATATACTAATAAGAATTTGATGTGAATTTTGAAAAGGAAACTTGGAGACAACAAGAGAAGTTGGCATTTGCTGTTGAACAAAGCACTTTGGGTAGATTGCATTTCAGTTAAAAAATCCATTAAAAATTCATCGTATGCATTGGTGTATGGTAAGAAAGTAGTTCTACCTGCTCATATTAAGCTTTCGGTCCTTAAGACATTATAGTTGTTTTAGGAGGAAGATGAGGAGTTTGATCCTATGAGTTCACAATTGGCACAATTAATACAGTTGGGGGAAGATAGAGAGAAATCTTACCAGGTGTTCGCCGAACATAACAAGGAAATGCAGAAGTGGTTCAAAAAGAGGACAACTGAACGTAGTTTTCAAGTTAGAGATTTTGTCCTCAAGTGGAATGAAAAGAAGGCCAAACCCAGGAAACCTCATAAATTTGATGTTATTTGGGAGGGTCCTTTCCAAATATCGATTGTGAATTCCGCCAATGCTTACCATCTGCAAGATATGGAAGGCTAGGAACTTCCAATTCTAGTGAATGACCTTCATTTAAAAGCTTATATCCGATGACAAAATCGTAATGAGGTACCTTTGTAAATATGTACATATTCGTTTTTAAGTTTATCCATTTCAAAAAAAAAATAGTAAAATGTAGAAAAGAGAAAAAAAAAGTCAAGCACCTAAAGGTTGGGCAAACATCACATTCACCCATCTCCTTGGGTGACCATAAATAAAAAAAGAAAAACTATAAAAAAAGGGGGGACGACATCGTGTTGTTCTTTTTCCCCCTTAGAAAAACGTTCGCCCCTCTTGAGGCAAACGATCATCCTTCTAAAAAAAAATTTAATACTTCCGTGAACGACCAAAACTCAATATAAGTTTAAAAAAAAAAGAAATAAAGAAAAGAAAAATAAAGTACGTTCACCCCATTGGAGGGGCGAACGTCACGTTCGTCCCTCATGGGGGCGAACCTTTTAAACGTTTGAATTTAAAAAGAAAAATTAAAAATTTAATAAAAAAAATTAAAAGTTTTAAAGAGAGAAAATTAAAAAAACTAAGTTCGTTTGCCCCATTAGAGATGAGGGCGAACCATATAATATAAATTAAAAAAAAAAATTAAACAAAAAACAAAAAATTATCAAATTCGCTCCATTGGGGGAACGGTCACGTTCGCCCCTTATTGGGGCGAACTCTTTTTCTAAATTAGGACAATTTTTTTAAATTTTTAAGTAAATTTAAAAAAAAAAAACGAAATCACCCCATGGCAGGGATGAACGTTACGTTCACCCCCAACCATGGGCGAACGTGTAAAAAAACAAAAAAATGAAAAATTTAAAATTTAAAATATATTAATAATAAAAAAACATGTTCACCCCTTCAATGGGGTGAACGCCAATGAGGGACGAACCTCTATAAAACATAATATAAAAAAATAAAGAAATTTAAGCGAAACAAAATATATATATATATATATGACTCGCCCCTTTGGAACGTAATATTCGTCCCCCTTAGGAGGCGATCCCCATACAAAAACCTAAAACAAAAATAAATTTTTTTAAAAGTTAAAAATATTAAAAAAAAACTTTACATGGAGCGCCCCCAACGTGGGGCGAACGAACGTTGGGCGCTCTTCCCAAGAATGGAAGCGCCCAACGTAATGGGTGCTCCTTCCCATTAATAAAAGGAAGGGGAGCACCCATTGCTTTGGGCAACCCCCTCCTTTTTCTCTTAGTTAAGAGATGGGAGCGCCCGATCTTGGGCGCTCCATCATTTAAAATTTTTAATTAAAAAAATTAATTAATAATTTTTTTTAATAAAAATTAAAAAAAAACTTTTAAACTATTAAAAAACAAAATTAAACTATGGAGCACCCAAGCCTTGGGTGGTGCTCCCCCATTAATAAATGGGAGCGTCCATGGTTTGGGCGCTCCCCTCCATGATTTAAAAAAAACATGTTTTAATTTTTTTAAGCGTTTTTTTTTAAATAATATAAAATTATAAAAAATATCTTTAAAAATAAAAAAATGGAAAGAAGATGATGTATATGGTGTCGTCAAATGCATTCACAGTTTTTTGAATTCGTTCGAAAAAAAAAAGAAGAACGCTGTTTTTTTTTATAGAAAATCTGATTTTCTAATAGAAATAAAAAGGGCAAAGAACAAGATCTATAAAAGGAGAAGCCTTCACCCTAGTTTCACCAAGAAAATTGAAAACATTCTGAAGGAGAAGCATATTTTAGTAAACAAACATCCCCTTTTGATTTTTGATATTTAGTGCAGACATATTGCCCCTCTCAAGACGTGGCATTTATTGGAAAGCATGCAAATTGGTGGAAGTTTTCTTTCTCGAGGAAGCACAAGAAGCATTTAATTGGTTCAAGTGGCCAATTTATTTTTTAAAGCAATCTTTTGTAGCCAGGGCTCTGTCTATGACACAATTATGCGGCCAAGGAAGACGCTTTTTCCAAGGTGAATTTGACAACAAATCAGAAGATATATTGAGATATTCTTGAGATAAGTGCCAGGCGAGGGCCCAAGGCTCACATTTATTTTGAAGCCGATAAAGTAACTCAGTATTTATTGCGATGGTTGAAAAGGGGTATATTTAAACAAGATGAGGTAAACCCTTGCAATTATTATTTTTAATTTTTCCTGCTACCGTGTGTTTCAAGGGATTATTGCAGAAGTGCTCATAAAGTGTGCGGGAAATTTGCTCAAAGTTTTTTTTTAATAAAAAATGGGAAGACATAGCAAGGAACCCTAAGAAGTTTTTGAATCTTCAAAACCAAAGAAGTTGAAAAGAAGGGAAGTGACTACAAGGTCCAAGAAGGCTCGAAAAATGATTATGTTTATTTGGACCCGTATGAAGATTCGATGGCTAGAATCAGTGACTGCGTCATCACTCATAAAGGAGTAGAAAAATTACGGCAAAATATCGAATTTGCAGTGCAACAAGGATTGACATCGAAAAGTTGGTTAATAGTACCTTATTACTCACTATTTTTTTGGTATTTATGCCCTCCAGTACATCCTTGTCCCGAGCTTGTGTTGCTTGTTGCAAGATATTATGATCCTTCAACCAGGTCTATCAGGAATGCGAAGAAGGAAATTATTTTTACTATTACTCCCGATGAGGTCCGAGAAGCTTTTGTCTGTGGGTTACAACCTCCCAACTATGGAGTCCATAAGAAGCTGCATATTGATGAACAAGAAGACACATATGTCTCCACTGTGGCCATGCATCCGTTTATGGAGACTCAGATGATTAAAGATCCACCAATGGGACAACTTTCGAACCTGCCTAGACTGTTGCAATATTTTAAAATCTTGGGTATTTATTCCATGCTAGCATGGGTTATGGGTTTTTCCTCAGATGATACAGTTCACAAGTGGCAGGCAGTTGTGGCACAATGCATTTGTCATGTAGAATTTTATTCTCCTTCAGCCATGAAACAAGGCATCAATCCAATTTTCTTTGATTGGGTTGTTTATATTTCACGAAGATTAAATTTGCAGCTAGAGAGGTTGCAGACTGGAACAGATAAATCTTTCAAGCATACTTCATTTTTGGTATGGTTTTTCTTCTTCCAAATGCAACATTGTTTTCCTTTTATTGTTGTTTCTACTACAAATGAAAAGGATGAGCCTTTACCGGTTTACCAGTGGACTTCTATTTTATTGAATAATGAATCATGTTATAGCTTTAACAATTTATTTTTGGGATCGGTAATTGAGTTGCTTTGTGGTACCCGTGAAAGAGTACTGTGAGAATTGAAAGATATAGTGGTTACTCAAGAAAAAGGTGACATTTTTCTTCTTACCCAAGGTGTGGTCGTGAGAATTTTTGGTTTCACGAGTAAGCCGTTCTTACTACCATATATTGATATAGAGCATGTTTTTGCTCTGGAAGTAGTGCACCAGTCAAATTACGTGAATGACATATATGGAGTTGGGCATGAAAGCAAGACTACATGCAATATGTCATTTCATTTTGGTGGCATAACAATGAGTCAAGTTGGATAGAATCGTCTTCTCACCATTGCATTGCAGGATCTAGGGCTAATTGAGTTACCACAATGTTGGAGGTATAATCCTTTAGATAATTTTAAAAAATTTGTCAAAATGAAATCATTCATTGTTGTCCTCAACCGGAAATTGAGAATAATTGAAACAATTTTAATGGGCTAGAAATGAACTAGCATATTGAGAAAATGGCTACACTTCCCCCTTGGCATGACTGCTATGAGCAGGAAGTAGAGTATAGGTCTCAAACTCCTCTGTCGGGTTTTTTTGACCAAGTAAAAGCCAGTAAGCCCGAATGGTCCGAAGAGAAGATAATGAATTGGTGGATAATGAGAGTTCATCGTGGAAAATTTGCAACTGCTTACGGGCTCAAGCTTGATGATGCCTTTTCAAAAATTTATGATAAATATGTGCATTCATACCAGCTAGTTGCTTTTGTTAATATTTTATCGTATAGTTTTCAACAGTTAGAAAGTGGTGAAAGCGAGATATAAGAACACCATCCATTTATCATAGAAGAAACTCCTAAGGAAGAGGAACCACAATACGCGTTTCAACGAAGATCTCAACGGACAGAAAAATATAGAGAAAGCACCATAGCCAAAAAAGTGTGATGTACAATAGGTTCCACTATTTCCAAAGGTGGCTAAGAAACCAAGGATTGGTGCCATCACTATTTATTCAAGTGATGTTGCAGTTACTATGTCAGCTGTAACTTCTATTATTTAAGTGATAGTTGTTAGTGCTCCCATGGTGACTGAGGTTCCAATAGAGGTAGCACAAATAATTTCGATGATCCAAGGACAAAAGGAAGACCAACCGTTGGAACCACCCCAAGAGAAGGTCATGGAGACCCAAAAAAATATTGGGGAGGTAGCACTCGAGCAACAAGAATATTTTGCGCATCCTCCTCTATCACCACATCACACGGTGCTTGCGCTTGAAGGTACGTCTTCTCTCCCTTCTTCTTCTTCTCTTTTGGAGCAAGTAGTGACTACGTCAGTTTCAATTTCATTAGTTTCTGTGCCTGTTTCTCCATCCTTCGTTAAAATTCCAAAGCAAATTTATTATAGGAAATAATTTACAAATAAGAGGATATGATGGCCATTTTTGGTGCGTCTTATGTAGGAAGGATCTAGAAAAATTAAATCATCAAATTCTTTATTGTTCCTTTAATTCCACCATTTGGGTATATTTTTTCAAAAAAATAGAATCTATTGGATGAATTCATTAACATTAGAAGAGTGTATACAATTTTAAACCATTTCAAATCTAAATAATTAAGTATTCTATGGAGGATTAATTCCATCATATTATGTAATTTGTGGCTTAAAAGGAATAATAAAATTCTTTAAAATAAATATCAACATCACCAAAGTTTGGACTTGTTTTGTTATCTTTGTTATAGAATTTTTATAGGCATGGTGTTCATTATGGAAAGTCTCAACTATAAAAAATTATTGGCTATCCACTTTGGTTGCAAAATTTGAATATATATGTAGGGTTGATATTTGACAATGAAGTTGATACTAGGACCTATAACGATTTATGGTAAAATAAAAATTCCTAGAAGTTGGGTTTATCAAACTTAATTTTCATGGTAATTGCAAAGGAAACCATAGATAGGCTGGTAGAAATGATAGTTTTAAGATAATTAAGGCAAAATTTTCCTTAATTACTCATAATCATATGAATATCTACAAGCAACTACGCATAGGCTAGAGCATTTATTACAAGGATCAAGGTAGCCATGGCAAAAGGATGGAGATATATTGAGATGGACTCACATATTATATAATGATATAAAGATTATGTAAGGATTGGGTTAGAAAGATCATTAATTTGGATGTTCATAAATTATTAATGAAGACAACATCTTATAAATGCCAACATATCTATAGAGATGGAAATAAGGTGGTAAATAATTTAGAGAATCATGAGGTTGCTCTTTATCTTGGTTAAATTTAAAATTTCGAAGATAACTATCCAAGGGATATTCTATATCTTAATGAAAACAATATCAAGAATTTGATAGAAGATAATTAGTAGAAAAGAGAGATGAAAAATATCTTTGATAAAAAGACAAGCTAGATATGGTATAATTAACCTAATAAAAAAATATAGTATTTTGATGGGAATAGCTACAAATAGAAAGCCACAAAGATTATTAAAAATATACAAAAATGGTGAGTGACATTTATATATAAAAAAAGTTCTCTCCAATCTTGAATCTTAATATTAAAAGTTGATAATTAATAATAAATAAAAATATTACCTTTGAAATAAAAAAGAGAGTAACCTTTTAATTTGTTAGTTTGTTAATTCTATATTGAAATATGCATTCTCCCTTATGGTGCCAATGACCCCTAACTATTAAGTAATTTACTTTCTTAAATGAACTTTATGATCTTGTGTTCTTATCACATATTATACAACTAGATATTAAATATGTTAAGATTGAAGGATAATCAAATAAACTTTATTTTTAGATTTGAAGAAATAGTGGAATATGAAAGCTCTCTAGAGGAGGATTTAAAGAAGAAAGGGCATGAATTTTTAACTTCAATGCCATCACTTATTTCCTCCTTGATAGAAAAGCATAAATTAGGGGTACTATTTCATCTCCTAGACATTGGAAAGGCATGAATTTTGGAAAGTAATTTGGAGTCGTATGAGCTTCTATATAGTCTCATCATTTTATTTAAGAGAGACTTTAATTGAATGTACATTATAGTTTTATTTGCATTTCAAAAATATAGGCTAAAGTAGCATATTTTTTGTTGATGTTATTCCTCTAGAAGGTTTGCTCCACATTAATTATGGTGCACTTTTTTGGGCGAGTTAAACTCTATTTCATTGATCAATTACCAAATATTTAAAAAAAACAAAGTGGGGTATAACCATATTTAAATATATGCTAGTAGGTTATAACCATACATATTGGTTATAACTAATATTCTAACCTCTGAACCACTATACCCATATACTATTAATTTAATAAATTCCTAACATTCTCCCTTAACATTATTTGGTATATAAAGAGAATTAAAAAATAATTCAAATTTGACATGTGCAAGTGCCTTTTTTAAAAAAATTACAAGTTCTTCAATTGGAATGTATTGGAACTGAATTTAGGTATTCTAAACTTGTTCTTAAATGGAATGACATTGAAATTCAATGTGCTTCATTCTTTCATGAAAATTTGAATTCTTAACCAACTTTAGGACACCATGATTGTTGCAATGTAATATTATTGGTCAATTTTTATGAATGTCCATATGTGACAATATATGATAAAACCATATCAATTCACACACAAATCCTTGTGTAGCATGATAATATGCCGCTATGAATGATAATGCTATTGTCTATTGTTTCCTACTATACCACATGATAGGTTCAAATCCTAGAAGTAATACATATTAATATGTTGACCTCATATCATCTATAGATTCAATATAGTTTTAGTTTGTGTATCCTTGCAAGAAAAAAGATCATTTTTTTATACACTGGGCCATACTGCATTGTACCATGGACATAATATAAAACCCTCTTTGCTTCCTTCCAATGACTCTCCTTATGTTCTTACATGAACCTTAAAAGATAACTCATAGTAAACTTGATATCAAATATAGTATTTATCAGGTATATGGGACTCCCAATCAACTGACATAAAGATTACCAAATACCTATGGAGAATAATAATATTGAGACAGTTGCAAACCTTACTCCATTGATGTTGAATTTATTTTACAATTTTTTATCCAATGTATTTCAAGAAATATTTTGGTATACTTCATTTGTGATACCAAATGTGATTCCACCTTTGTCATACCTCCAAGCCAAGACAATAGTAGTCCTATATCTATAAATAAAATTTTCAAGTCAGTTTTCACACCATTAACCAAATTATTAGAATTTCTAGCGATGACTAGATCATCAACATACAACCCAAGTATCATTATATCAAATCCAAAATTTTAAGATAGAAATATGCATAAGAAGGAATTCTAGTAAAACCATGTTACAATTGGTGATCATCATTTTTTACTTACTAGGCTTTAGGAGCCTACTTCAATTCATGCAATGACTTGATCAACCTATAGAAATTTTGATATTGCCGATCGACAACAAAGACTTTAGGTTGTGTAATGATCTCTTCTTTTATATTACCATTAAGGAAGGTACTCTTGACATCCATCTATTATGAAATTATTATCATCATAGTTAGCATCATAATATGTTGTTGGTTGCAATGAATCATCACGAGTTCATTTGTTCACTTTTAAGTATGGGTAGTTATTCCCCTATTATAGGTTATTATGCTATATTGGGCATGCATTCTATATTTTAATATTCTAAGATAAATGAAGCATATCATCAAAAAATTCCTTCCATGGTATCAAAGCAAGAGATCAAAGGAAGAACCATCTCTTCTTTCAATCCATTAGACTTGATACCTTCATGAAAAAGAGTATCAAATATTACTCTTACTTTGAAATAGAGGGGATACAAAGCACTCCATTAATAAATTGTATTGTCAAATCTAAACTATGTCTTGTATTGCCATACCCAAGTTTATTCTTTCACCACTATGGTTGGACCTCACACACCATCTCAAAATCACATTACCCTCTCTCCATATTCACTACAGGTACACAAGCATATGTTGGGTGATTGAAGATTTTCCAAATAATATATTCTTAGAACCAATGTCAACTTATGCCATGAATGCTATGCTAGGATCAAGAAATTAGAGCAACCACCTCCTAAATTTCAAAATTAGGTTAGACAAGCTTGTTAAGGCCTACCATAGGTGCAACCTCTTGTTCAGATCTAATATGGATAAGCATGTGATAGAGGTAAATATCATGCTTGTGTCTATGAACTACCCCATAAAAACTCATGGCTTGAAAACCAACAAGGCCACTGACGTTACCTACTAGGATTATTCCACATGTATGATCATCAATGTGTCAAAATTATACAAGATCAAGGATGAGAAATCATTCTAAATCTAAATCTAAGCATTTATATTACAAACCCATATCTAGAACAAAATTCATAGAGGTGACAAAGAAACTAACTACCACATTTATGAGATCTATTTTAGGCAATAGAGAGCACTCGATGATTTATTGAGAAATTATTTTGGTCACTAAAATTCTAGGAGGAATAAGTGATAACATAGGATGATTACCTTGATTTGACACTCCATTGCACCCATTACTTAAGACATCCATTCATTTAACATTATTGGTTTTACTTGAGACCATTAAAGTATGACACTATCTAGAAAATTGTAGAGTCAAAGAGCAATACCTTGACTAGCCTAGTTCCCAATTAGGATTAGTCATGTAGGGTCAAGTTATCATGAGATATGAGTTGCTTGTCAGACCAACAAAAAGCACTAGACAACAATCACATTTTATTTGTGTTCGAATGCCAAATCTCCCAACGTCTATAATTCCTAATGGCTATTTTTAGCTCCTTGAAATAAAAAATTGTGAGCAACACTAGAGAGCCATGATATCCCTTTCATTTAATTGATCTATGGTATAAGAAAACTAGTACAACTACAATAAGAATAACAACAAAACTAACAAAGGCATAGAGAATATTTTAAAAGTATTGACACATTGAAGAAATATTTTAAGAATATTCCCTAGAGACTTTGGTTGGAGGAAAATACCTCAATCCCTTCCACCTATTTATTTGTCCAATGAGGCACTACTAATTCTTTGTGGTTCAAGGCATTAATAAATTCCCAACTATTACTTAATTCCTAGCTATTATGAGGGAATACTTATTCTACTTGGAAAACTAAACTTAAATCTCAACTTGATTTTGAGGAAGCATGGGATGTTGTAAATGTTTCCTCTACCCATATTGACATAGATGATGAAGAACTAATAATTTTTAAGAAAGTAGTATCTCTGATGAAGTTTAATCATTCATTTGTGACTCAACAACAACCAAATATTCATTGAAAAATCTCCAAATAGCATTTGAGGAAAATAATAAGAATGAAATCTTATTCCTTTAAATCTAACTTTTTTGTTTAAAAATGAAAAATGACAAAAAAATCGAGTCTTTTATAAGATGAGTTGTAGAGCTACATGCATCACTAAGGGATTTAGAAGAAATTGTGTTTGATGATACATGTGTCCCCATTATTTTAAGATCTCTTCCTTCCCAATATAATGTGTTTGTGACAATCTTAAATGTTACCAAGCAAAATTCAATATTTGAAAAATTTGTGAATCTCTTTCAAAAAATGGAAGCCTCTCATACATCACAATATGAAGATCATATTCTATTTTCAAATAAAAAGGGAAGCAACCAGTAAAAAGAGGTACAAGACCTCAACATCACTTTTAGCATCAAGGAAAAAATTATCACATGTAAAAGACATGTGTACTTTATAGCAAAAATAGTCACACATTTAAGGAATATTAGGATAATTCTTTCACAAATGGATCCTCTTATCAAGCAAAGCATTCATAGTAGAAGAAGTCATTAACTAACAAGAAAAATTCAAATGGGAAAATATACATCAAAAACATGGTAATATTGCCAAAGAAAACCGCTCAAGAGCATAAATATATGACCACTCAGGAGAAGAAGAGCATGTGTATGCTAGTAATGATCAACTAAATCATCCTAATGATGTTTGGTATGTTGAATTTGGAGCAACCAAACACATGACTAATAAAAAATATTGGTTCTAGACTCTAAATTATTACAATTATATAAGAAAGGTCTTTGTAGGTGATGACACATCCCATGACATAAAAGGTAAAGGTGATGTTAAATTATGACCTAGGACACACACATGCAAGATAATGAAAGCGTTGTATTTTCTAGAACTCACTAAGAATATGATCTTTGTAAACCAATTACTCAATTATAATTTGAAGGTTGATTTTGAAAAACGATAAGACTCTAAGGTATGTCTCATTCATGACAAGACTAAAAATTTTATGATTATTGCATGTGGTAAAAGAATAGAAAAAATACTTAAACTTGATACATTTCATCATGCCAATTAGGCATTAATTATCAAATATATAAATTTTACATCAATATAGCATTGACAATATGGTCATTTAAGTTTTGACCATATTTTTATACTTCAAAATAATCACATGACCAAAGGAATTCATTCCTTAAATAATTCTACTCAAATTTGTCCATGTTGCTTACCTAGATAGCAACATCAATTTCTATTTGGTTCTTTAAAATATCAATCTATAAGGCGTCTCAATCTTGTTCATACCGATCTTTGCAGACCCATGGATTTAAGCTATAATGGCTGCCAATATTTTTAGCTTTTTGATGATGATCATACTTTCAAAATATGGGTATTCTATTTACAAAACAAGGATGAAGATTTTTTCTACTTTAAATAGTTTAAGTCTCAAGTTGAAACAATCACAGATCATTGGATCCATGTACTTCCACTAAAATTGAGGGGGGAGTTTACTAGCAATTATTTTTTTGCTTTATTGAAGAAACATGACATTCATTGATAATTAACAACTGCTTACACACCACAACATAATAGTATCACTAAATGTATAAATAGAACCATCATAAAAATGATTTGTTGCATGTTGAAATATTCTCAACTTACACCTTCTGTTTAGGTAAAATCAACATATACTCCAGTTACTTGCTCAATCATACCCCCACTACAACACTTGATCACATCACTCCAAAAGAAACATGTAATAAATATAAGGCATAAATCTCTCATATTTTTGTTTTTGGTTGTACAACATATATGGATATCCCAAAGGATAAGAGATAAAAAGTGGATAATAAGTCTTGTCAATCCATTCTATTAGGGTACAATGATGAATAAAAAGCCTATAGATTATTTTATGCAACTACTAAAAAATTGTATATTAGTTATGGTGTCATTTTTTATGAGAGAAATAAGTCACTACCATATTTTCCACATGAATATTCATCCAATTATACTCTAGTAATACTTCAAAGTGATTAATATGCTAATTAGAAAGTTTCGAGGGGTAAAAATAATGAAGATAATGATGATGATGTGGACTAATCTGCTCCACCACATTACACGAAAATTACCAAAGTAGTACACTAGCACAATAATATCTTCAAGGATAGATGGAATTCCAGACACATTTACCATAGGACTAAGGACATGTAGCATGACTTGTGATGAGGTAAATATATCCCTAATGAGTATTGTTCTACAATATTTTGAACCATCCATAATGTAGGAAGCTCTTCAGTCTAAATCTTGGAACAATGCTATGGACATTGAATATCAAGGACTAATGAAGAACAACCTTGGTGACTTTTTAATATTCCACTAAAGAAGAAGGTTATTGATGCAAATGGATATTCAAGACCAAATATAAGTTATATGGTAGTATTGATAAATACAAGTCACATCTTGTTGACAAGGGATATGTGTGAAAGAAGGGCATCGACTATGAAGAAACATCACCTACAACAAAAATAAAGATCATCAAAATGATATTTTCTCTAGATGCATAGTTTAGATAAAGGACTCATAAGATGGATGTCAAAATTTCATTCCTCAATGGAGACCTAAAGGAAGAAATATACATGACTCAACTAGAGGGATTTATTACACCTATAAAAGAAACAAAGGTATGCAAATTTATCAAATCTCTCTATGGTCTCAAACAGGCTCCTCTAGTCTAGTATATAAAATTAAATAAATATTTTGAAAAGCACAATTTATATAGAAATGTGCATATGATCCAAATTTGTACCACAAAGAACAAGGAGGAAGTTGTGATGATCATTGTATATATAGATGATTTGGTCATCATAGGTAATTCTAAGAAAATTATTCTTGTAGCAAAGGATGACTTGAAAAGCTCATTTAACATGATTGATATTAGACTATTGCACTATTGTCTAGGATTAGAGGTGTGGCA
Organism: Wollemia nobilis; assembly: GCA_028583015.1. NCBI lineage: Eukaryota > Viridiplantae > Streptophyta > Pinopsida > Araucariales > Araucariaceae > Wollemia > Wollemia nobilis. The sequence goes on from JAQPPZ010008399.1 coordinate 42,931, forward strand.
AACACATAAATGCATATTTATCTCAAAAATCAAATATGCTAAGATAATTCTTGAGAAATATTGCATGAGATTGTAAGCCCATGATGAATCCTATGGAAATAGGGCTAAAAATCTCATAATTTTGACTTTTCTCCACCAATAAATGCAACTCTCTATCAAAAATTGATTAGAAGTATAATTTAACTAATATAACTAGACTAGATATCAACTTTGTAGTAAGTTACCTCTCATGATTCATACGAGAACCAAAAGAATCTCATTGGAGTGCAATAAAGAAGTTATTTAGGTATGCCCATGGTACCATTGAGTATGGTCTATAATATAAGAAAAGTGATCTATACTTCTTAACCAGCTATATAGATGCATATTATGTAGGATGTATTTATGATAGAAGATCTAATTCTAGTTATATTTTATTTTTAGGATTTGGACCTATATCATGAGGAAGTAAGAAACAACAAAAAATTGCTCAATGTTCTAAAAAATAAAAATATTGCACTGTAGAAGTTATTTATGAGACAATATGGTTGAAACATATGCTAACAAGCTTGGGAGTACCACGAATTAAACCAACAACCATGTATTGTGGAAATGAAGGTGTTTTGAAACTTGTTCATATTCTAGTGTCCCATGAGCACACCAAACACATTAAAGTTCAATGCCAATTCATACACGAACATGTTCAATAACATAATATTTAGTTCAAGTTTTCCCATACCTAGGAACAACATGCAAATATCTTCACCAAGTCACTTGCACGTGTTAAGTTTGAAGTATTTCAAGATTTTCTCTCCAATAAAATCTAAATTTTGATGAAATAAGGGGAGAATATTAGGAAATAATTATCATCATAGTTAGCATCATAATAAGTTGAGTGGTTGCAACCACTCAACATAGGGTTCATGTTTTCACTTTTAGTTATGGGTAGTTATTTCCCTATTATAGGTTGTTATGCTATATTGAGTAATCCTTATATATTTAAATATTATCAAACCAATGAAGCATATCATCAAAGCATTCCATTATTATCTGCTCAAGTGTCTATCCTAATTATGTTGTCAATGTATATATTACACAAATGGTCTTAATATCTGACGTGGGAGTGAATGTCTCTTCATAATATATTCTTTCCTTCTATGCAAGTCAATTTATAAAAAGCCATACCTTATACTTGTTGATGAATCCATCTATATTATATTTTATTTTGAAGATCCACTTGCAGCCTATGGGATTATTTTCTTTTGGCATATTGACAAGTTTACATGTTTTGTTCTTCATGAATGATTCATACTCTACATCCATAACTACCTTCCACTATGGAAAACTAAGTTCTTTCTTCACCAATTTTGTTTTTGAATTCTCCATCACTAAATTCATCTAGACCAAATTTACTCCTTTATATGTACTACTTTGAGTACATGGTCATGTGGTAGTGATTCAAGAGTTGCATCAAGTTTAACATCTCTTATGACACTAGTGAGCCACTTTGAAGTCTTTCTCTATTATGATGGATTTGTAGGTACAATATATTTCTATTCACAAACTACTATAGGTTTATAAAAAAAACTTGATTTTTTATGATATTTATTATCTAGATCCATATCATAATCATCTATGCTCAAAATTGGATACGTGACATATTTAGACCCCTTAAAATCCTTAGTATTTGACTTAGCTTCATAAGCTTCATCAAACACCGCAACTCTACTTACATGCAATTTCTTGGTGACTAGATCCACGAGTTGAAAAGATTTTGAATCATGATTATATCCAAGAAATATATATAGTAGAATCTTAGGATCTAACTTGGTCCTTTGTTATTTTGGTGCAAGCATGTATGCCTTCTAAAAAATTTGAGATGCACAATTGAAGGCTTCCTCCTAGACCGAGCTTCTTTAGATGTAACTCTATTTAGTTCCTTTGTGGGATCTCTATTAAGAAGATACAATAGCTTTAGCCCAATTCTATTATTCCATATTGGCTCCTATGAGCATGTAATAAACCATTTCCATGATGGAATGGTTCCTCCTTTTAACAACCCAATTCTACTATGTATTGTATGATGTAGTGAGTTGTCTATTGATCCCATTTTGCTTTAAAATTTTTACAAAATTATTGGATGCATATTCCCCCCTTGATCTAAGTAGATAACTTGAATGAAATGCCCAATTTTTTTGTCTCTACATGTGTTTTAAATTATTGGAAATACTTGAGTACTTTTGACTTTAGTGTCAAGAAATACACCCATATTTCATGAGTAGTCATCCAAAAATAATTAAAAGTACTTATATCCACTATAATTAATAGTCATAGGTCCATACAGGCTGGTATGAATCACATCCAACTATTATTTTGCTCTGTGAGTTCTCAACTTAAGAGGTACTTGGTGTTGCTTCCCTATAAAACAACCCAAGCATATTAGTAATATTGGTGAAATGTTAGATAGACCTAATACCATTTGATGATTACACAACTATAGTAAGTATCCTAAACATAGATGACCATATTGCCTATTCCATAATGGTTACTAGTTTTCTATTTTATTTGGCCTGTAATGAATCAAACCATTCTTTATCCCTAATCATGTCTTGTTGGAACCTGAATCAATATGCCAAAATTTATCCTTTGGTATTTTGTTATTCTTGGAGATTAGCACCTTGTGTGCTTGTTTATATTCTAAATTTTATTCTACATGTGCAATATGCCCTTGTTTTCGCTTCTACTTAGGATATGATTTGTCCTATGTCTTCTTATGTTTAGGTTTATGGACTTTATCTCCTTGATTTAGAGGGTTATACCAACAACTCCTTGTATCATGCTCATATTTACCACATATGTGGCAGTACCTTTTTTTTTTTAATTTCTATGGTTTTTTATGTGAAGATAAAGATGAGAAAGGACCCTTTTGTGGCTTATTTATCCCAATTTTTTGGATATAAGTGCATTATTATTCAATTGATCTCTCAAATTATTTGTTAACTCTTCTTGTTGAAGCATATTCACCAACTCTCAAAGGACACCTTTCTATTTAAAAATTGCAAGGAAGTGATCAACATCCAAATTGCATTCAGTAGAGATCTAAGTATTATAGGCACATGATCTTATCCTCCATAATTTATTCTATAACATTCAATTTTTATTTTAAATCTAAAACACGATTAAGATCAATGATTTATCCATATTGGACTCTTAACATGTGAATTTGAGACTGAATATGAAGTATTGTTGATTCATTCATCCCTTCATAGATCGTAAGAATATATTCCCATGTCTCCTTGGATGTTTTTACTTCAAAAATATGTGGTTGAATAACATCTACTATTATAAGAGTTATGATCATCAATGACAACATTTGCATCATCAAATTTTTACGATTCATTTCCATCCTCTTTAGGTCAAGTGGCTTGGCCAGTAACAATGTACCTGAATTTCTCAACTACCAAGATGGTTCTCATCTTATTTTTTCAAGGTCTAAATTTTGAACCTTTGAGTAGCTATGAATCTATAAGAATTTTTGGTGTGGCCATGGTGAGGGTTCCTTATAAATCCCAAATGGTCCCCCTTTCAATATACTACCAATTTGATATATCAAACCTTTCTATATACTTCCTCTTCATATATGCCCATTGATACATGCAAGAAGTTGGTACTCTCAATATATGTAGTTGTACATGAGAGTGACTTTAAGGTACATGAAAGAGAATGGTACTAGAATGCAAGGCACCATGAAAAATGATTCACCATTTCAGTGATACTTAAAAAAATCCTTGTATGTAGGTGTAATTTTCCTATTACTTAGAGTTTCTTGATTTTAGGGTTTATGTCTAACAATAATGATGAATAGGATATTACTATGAAGTGAAATTTTCAAAATATTTTTTGATCTTATATTTCCTTGATTATTTAGAGGGTCAATTTCTAGATGCCATTATAGCAACTTTGCTAGGTTGTAGGTACAATAGCTCAACACAATAACTTTACCTATAAATGTGAGCTAGAGAAGTCGTTGGTACTGAATGTTGCTAGTCCTTAGCACTTGTACACTTGTTTTTATAGTGATATTATAATAGAGCCATATTACAACATAAATGAATATAAAGCATAATTTGAAGCAAAGTCGACAAATTTCTAAGGTGTCGATTATAGCAAAAAATGCACCTTTAAAAAATTTACTACCTACTCTTAATGCTGTAATATATTAACTATAGTTAAAATTTCAATTATTTTCCCATAAAAACAATAGGAAATTGCAAAATTAAAATAATTTTCTTTCTAGGATAGTAAAAAGATATTATGTTTTTTGTGGGTTTTGACCCCTTGACCTCTACTTCATTTTTTCTTTGTTTCTAATTGTCTTCTCTCCTACTTAATACCTCATGCATTTAAAATAATGAAAGTTGACTTTTAAACCCTTGAAATAAGTATGATTATAAAGCAAAAGGGTATTATGAAGGATTGAACCTAACACCTCTAGCTTGAAAGTCTTCACTTTTGGCTCTTTGTATATATGCTAATGTGATATTTTGGTTTACCACTTCACATCAACTAAGATGTATACTAAAAAATATATCTAGCTTGAGCAACTAATCATTTAATTTATCAATCTAGGTCTTAATCGATTTAAAGAACAAATATCCAGTATAGATATTCCATGACATTAACCAGCTTACTTAATTCAATTTCTTAAAATCAGGTTACAAAAAAGGTAAAATGTTTTAAATGCAATTATTTTAATATAAAATTAATCTAATGTATATGGAGTCGTGTGCAACTAATGATGTTTTGACTATTTTACTTTTGAAATAAATAATGTAGTTTAATTTAGATTAATTCTATTTTATACTAACTAATTCTATTTTATTGCAGGATTGGGAGAGTAGAGACTGGTCTTGGTGAAGTGGGCCCTACCTTTATAAAGGTCAGTATATTTCTCTTCTCCTTTATGCTAATTTACCTCAGTAACTATTATTTTATTTAATGTACTCTAACATCTAGCTATTCATTGATGCAGGAAAAATAAAGATTCTACAGAAGAAAATAAATCATTACGAAAGATAAAATAACATTACAAAATATGTAGAAAGAAAATACTATTTTATTGCTAAAATTCAATCATGTACACTACTAAAAATTGTAATCATTCTCAAACAACTACAGATACTTTGTCAAGGAGTGACTTCTTCAAATTATTTTCTCTTCGTTCTAAGTACCTTTTCAAAGGCCTCATCATTGTAATTTATACAATTATTTTCAATGAAGTATTTCATAATATTATTTGTATCTTTCTAACTAATCAAATCTAAATCCTAACCTATGTACATACAACCTTTCTAAACAATACAATTTCACAACAATATGGGTCTTGGACTAATCAATGCAAGCCCAAGTTCTAAATAACTTTTTCTAAACAAATACAACTTCATAACAAATGGAACTTGGACTAATCAACGCAAGCCCAAGTGGCAACCACTTTAGCAACTTATTAATTTAAGAAATAATAATAATAACCTATTGTACTATTCTTAAGGAAATACAATTATAAGTTGGTGGAATAATTTAACAACTTTGATCCTCTCGAGTCTCCAAATTTAATAACAAATTTACAATTTTTATTTAATAATAATCAAAATGTCAAGTATACTTTTGCCAATTTTGACAGTCGAATGGTTGACTGTGTATAATATGAAGAACACAAGCTTATACTGAGAGGGGGGTGAATAGTATAAGATAAAATTTTATTTTTCTTTCCCAAACAATATTATCCAATATTATTAATGGCAATATCAATAGTAGTAATCAAAGCAATGCAAAAATCATCACACACATGAGAGACACAAATTTAACGTGGTTCACCCAATGTGGGTTATGTCCACGAAGAAAATATTTCTTTTAAATTTTCTCAATAAATCTCTTGGGAATCAATTCCCTATTACAATGTTTATGGAACTCTTTACAAAGGAGACACCAATCCCCTATACTCTGATTTGTGGATCTCTCCATGGGAGAACTCTATCCCGTTTCTTTGGTTTGTGGATCTCTCTCCATAGGAGAACTCTATTCCCTTGCTCTATTTTGTGGATCTCTCTCCACTAGAGAACTCTATCCCCTCTATGGTTCGTGGAACTTGATCCAGGAGAAATTTATCTCCTCAACTGGTTCATGTATCTCTATCCACATAAGAAATCTATCTCTCCAGTTGGTTCATGGATCTCTTTCCATAGGGAAACTCTATTCCCTCTCTAATCTGGTTCATGGATCTCTCTCCATAGGAGAACTCTTTCCCCTTTGCTCTGGTTAGTGAACTTCTAGAAGACTTTTATCCCCACTACTCTAGCTTATGGATCTCTCTCCATAGGAGACCTATGTCCCCACTGCACTAGTTTATGGACCTCTATCCCCTAGAGACCTCTATCCTCTCTGATCTGGTCACCTCCAAAGTCTGCTCTAAAATTTGCTCATAAATCTACACCAAACCTTATCACAAGTCTAGCATAAATCTACTCTAATTTTGCTCACAAATCTTCCCCAAGCCTTAACACAAAGCTTGATCAAATCATAAATCAAACCTACTCTCAATTATATCTCAAGTATTCACAAGACTTACTCAAATATGCCTTCAAGCCTTCTCAAAATACTTGCTCAAATTTACCCTCAAGACTTCTCAAAATACTTGCTCAAATCTACCCTCAAGCCTTCTCAAAAGACTTTCTCAAATCTGTCTGCAATGCTGCTCACAACACCTGCTAAAATCTACCTTCAATGATGCTCACAACACCTGCTCAAATATTTCCAAATCTTGCATACAAACAAATGCTTATATCTCTATCAAAAATACTTTCTTCAAATAGGAAATTCAAACATATTTTACCTAGAATTATTTTAACCTCTGGAACATATAGAGAATGATATGCACTGTAAAAATCTCAATATGTTCTTCACATTCACAAAATCTTGCATTCCACTAATCCAATCTCTATCTCTTGCAAAATACATTTCAAATCAAATCAAAACAATGTATAATTTGCTTCACAAAATTGATCTATATTTCTTACAAATTTGCTCTCAAACATCAATATCAATAATGCACAAATTTCCCTCACAATATTGATCTCAAATATTTTTGCAATTGCTCTCAATATATCTCAACCAATGCTCAAAAGGTTTCACAATGATTCACAAACTTGTCTTCAAACCTAACACAAGTAGTTCACAATATCTAGCACAAATTTCTCAATCTCTTTCAACAATGGAAGCACACTTGTTCTCAAAATCTATCCCAAATATTTCTAAAAATATTCAACAATGAAGTACAATCTCTAATACAAATTTTTCCACTTTTTCCCAACAATTGATGCACATTTAGATCTCAAACCCTAACTCAAATATTTTCAACAATGCTTACGAAACAAACCTTTTATCTCCACCTTATGTTTAAGAAATATTTACTCAATAAAAACACCTCAATTAATAAATGATGTGTCCATACCTCTTAATTTTCTCTTAAGGAAATATGTCTTCAAAAACCTGTTGGCAATTTTGGGTACCTTGAGTACATTGCCTTTGCTCAAGTATAGTTGTTGTCATTGATGTCAAGGAGTTTGTGCTGATGTCAAAAAGAGTTTGTGCCAAAGCTAGTTTTGATGGATCCATGATATTTGTTTAAGATGCTCTTAGATCTTGAAGGTTCCATGATGGCAGTCTAAAAAGGTTTTTATTAAAACCAGGTGGATGCATTAAAGGTTTTTTATTAAAACCAATTTCAGCTTAATGCAAAGGTTTAAGTGGAAATATTTATTAAATAATAATTTAATTAAAAACCTTCTAAAGGTTTTAATTAATTATTTTTAATAAATAATTATTATTTTTTAAAATAATAATTAAAAGGTTTCTTAACCCCTATAAACTTTATGGCGACAATATTTAAAATGTCAAATTTCCTCCCTCCTTGGTCGACGTCGCAAAGTGCATGCAATGCACTATAAACACCTGCCTTGTCTTCATTTATAAAATCGCTTGCTAATCATGAATTATTCCTAAGGGTGTATGCGTTGTTTCATCGACCCTCGTGCGCATTTTGATCGTATATTATGCAAGTTAGTCGAGCCATAGTATCAACGGGTGATGTGGTGTATTGGTGGCAGCAAAGGTGGTTAGGGCACTTCTAAGCGGGAGGTCCCATGTTCAAGTCCCCGCGAAGTGTTTTTATTGCAAATCCTCTTTTCGACCATGTGCATTGATTGGAGCTTGATGGATTGGTGGAAGTCCTAGTCACGGTATTTGCGGATTTCTGAAGCGTTGGTCAAAGATACATTTTTAAGTTATGCAATAAAGGTTTTATTATTGATAGTGTGTTGTGGAAGTTGGGAGTTATAAGGGATCGAATAAAGTTTTGATATTTAATTAATTATATGGTGGTGTTAGGAAGATATAAGGGGTAGACACTTTGATTTAAATATTTTTGATTAATTAAAAAGATATTGAGGTATTTAGGAGATATAAGGACTAGCAAGTTAATTTAAATATTTGTGTTGAAAATATGGGTAATAGTTTTTTATGGAGTGATAAGGTGTATGTGTGAGTTGTTATTTGTTTTGTATTTTCATCTAACCTTTTGAGATTGGAAAAGAATTATTCATGGTTGAATTATCTACCCTTCATCAAGCAAAAAGGTATGGGCACATTCTTCTTATGAGTATGATTGGTGTATGTTTTTCTGAAATAAGATTGGAGTGAAAAGGTATTCAACAAGGTTTCCTTTGGTTGGGTGTAAATCCTATTTTCTGGTTTGTTGAAGACTACTTATGCATTGTTATCATTGATGAGAGTTTTGGTGAATGCATAATTCTGGTTTGAGGTAGTGGAAGCATTGTGCACTAGGGTGTATGTTTGTAAGTCTTGCTACTTGCATTGAGATGGTGAAACCCTTAGTTGGTTGTTTTGATATTAATGGATGAGTTGCTTCCATAGAGGTTGTTTTGATCAAGTTAGTGCTTTACTTGATACATGATTTGGGCTTACTCCATTGAGTTGATTTGAGAAAGTTTTCTTTGCATTTGGTGATTTTGTGTTGGTGGCTGTTTTGTTCAAATATCTTTGGAGGGAAAAGGATTTCTACTTGTTTCCTTTTCTTGTGATGATTGGTTGAATGCTTCAAGGTTGATGTTGAGTTGAATGTTGTTGGTTAAACCTTGTCTATGAGCATTGTTGTTGAAGCCCTAATTGGTTGAGAAAATATATTGGTTGTGGAAAGAACATGAGTAGCATTGTTATATGAGATATTGCATGTTTGGCAATTATTGGGTTGTGTTTCATGTTCTTGAGAAAAGCATATTACATCTATCTTATTCTTATGAGATTTGAGATTGAGTTGAGTTTGAGATTGGGAGTTAAGTATAGAACATATTGAGTCTCTAACAATTCTCTTTATGCTTCTATGAGGTTGATGAATCACATTGGGTCTCTAGCCATTCTCTTTGTGGGTTCATGCCAAGCAAGTTTTTCTTGATGAACTTGTGAGCAGGTTTTGGACAGGTTCCATTGGGGACTTGTGAGCAGGTTTTGGATAGGTTCCTTTGGGGACTTGTGAGCAGATTTGGACAGGTCCTAGCAGAGGACTTGTGAAGCTGAGTTTGATAGTTCTATCAGAGAACTTGAGGACAAAGGTGCTTTGGTTCTATGAGAAGAACCAGAGGACAGATTTGTGCTAGATCGAAGGACTGTGTTTAGTGTAGATTCAAGGACCAGCTTTTGAGGTGATAGAGTTGAGGACAGAGGTCTCCAACCAGAGCAGGGAAGACAGGTGTCTTCTGTGGATAGATTTCCATTTGCTAAGGGCAAGGGAGGCAGAGGTCTTCTAGAGGATCACCAGCCAGAGTAGAGGTAGGGGAAGGTATCTCCTTTGAGCGAGAGGCTCATAAATTCAGATTGGGGGAAGGTATCTCCTTTGAGCCGAGGCTCATAAACATTGTAATTGGGAAGGTTTCCCAAAGAACTTTGAGATAACTTTTAGAGAAAAGTTTTGTGGATGAACCACGTTAAAATTGGTGTCACTTTGTGGATGATCTTGTGCATTGTTTTGATATTGCTTTAGATATATTGCTTTACTGTTTTGAAGTATAAAGGAAAAGTAAAAAGAGGTCTTATACTATTCACCCCCCCCCCCATCTCAGTATAAGCTTGTGTTCTTCAAAACCTATCTCACAAGAAACTGATTTTTCTAGTGCCACTTCAAGGGTTAGAAATTTTTTTCTCAAAATATCCACATGAATTTTTCTTCTCAAAAATATGTGCACAATGAAATCTGAAAATTTTTATTTATGACCCTCCTTATGTCTTCATAAACAAAGCATCATCATACAACAACAACCTCTCATATTTGTCCTTTTACCATGCAATATTTGCAATATAATATTAAGCCACTATAACACCTTATTACTCCTATGCTTGGAGAATAATATTCAACATACCAATCATAAATTATATAAACACATCACCTTTATCACACCTTATTTATCCTAGCTAATGAACATTCAACACACCCTACTATCAATTCAGAAATCTCAATGCAAATATTTATTATCTTAAATGCCCTTATATATCCTAACCTTATAAAGATCAAGATTATTTTATTACCTTTGCTCAAACAACATCGTGCACCCTGCCAACACCAACAACCGTAGAAATAAAACAAAAATTATTTTATTTACCTTGCTCAACAACGTCACGTGCTCTGCCAATAAAACGCACTCAATGGTATTTGACCCATAGAACTCTGCCACAACAATTATTTCACAAGCGGCCTAACCAACTACTCTACCATACAAATGAGAACCAAAAGAGATTCCACTTGATATTTTTCTTGTCTCAGCATAATCCCAATTTTTGAAAATCAAAACCCTCAACAAAACGGATGTCGCGTGATTCAAACCGTAGACCAAATCCATACAAAGCCTTAGTACAAAGCCAACCACCATCTGGTCTACACAAGAAGATGATATCAATGAATGAGTGCACTCTCCATTCTCTTTGTTGTGCCCCTAAGATAGAGCCTGCACCCTTAACTTCTACGTGAAATAGAAATCGATTAAAAAATCATTTTCAAAGTATTGAGGAAATATTTTATATAATTTTTCCTATTGATTTTATCATGTTGGCTCACTTTAAATTTGAATTGCTTCATTTAAAAATGGTGCCTCAACTTTGTATTATAATATTTATAATATTATAATATTATTTTAATCACCTTTAGCCTTGGGTCTTTTTCCACCAATGAGAAGTCTTGTCTTTAATTTACAATTAAAAAAATCCCTTTCCAAATGAAGCCCTTGTTACTTTCAAACTCTCTTAATAATATTTAAATATTATAATATTTTTCTTCAAAATTCTCTTTGCTTGCTTTCACAACCATGGGAAATTCCTTTGCATTTATTATTTCAACCTTGAAGATAAAACTCAACCTTTTCACCTTGGACATAAATGAAAACCAATGTCATTAACTTATGACATCAATCCTTTGACATCAATGACAATAATATACTCAAAATTTTCAACATAATATGCTTGTGTTGGATGTGACGTGGCAACAAGGCTTGGTGAACTTTGACTTCAAGCTTTTAGTAGTGCCCTTTTTAGTAGACGCTTTCAACAATACCTTTCTGTAGCACTCGTCCATAGATCTTGCAAGCTCACCATACATTTAGCCAATATGCATATGCCTATATCTTGGTTCATCTACCATGGCCTTTACCTAGCTTCATACACATATATGCCTAACAACACAACATATTGCACACAATTAGTGTAAAATATATGCATAAATAAATTTTATAACAATTAATCATATTAATGCATAAATAATGATATTAAGATGAAACAACAATTAAAAACCATTCATATTCATTCATTTATAAGAAATATATAAGTAAACCAGATTCGTATATTGTAACACTTTGACACTCATCATTCCCTCAAACTGAAGGTGATGCATGTCCTCATGCATATAATTTCACAATTTCACAAAAACCTATACAACATTTTCTTGATTTACTCAATTTTTACAAACATAAATCAATATGAAATTATAATAGTCCATCTAAATGGATAATTCATGCATAACTAATGTCACAAAAGACAATTTTCTCTTTCTGATCATAATTTTTGTTTTTTGAATGCTGTGAATGATAATAAAAATAGTTCTACAAAGAATAATATCTGTAATTTTAAATAATTGTGCATACAATCATCTATCCCTAAAAATATTACAATGTTTTTGGTTCATAACAGTTGCTATGAAAGAGAAAATAATAATACTGTAGTTTTTTTATAAATGATTAATATCTCATGCGAAATAATGCTTTCTACACAATTCATATGATAGAACAATTTTTGCAAAACCAACATACTGATAATGAACTACAACACTGTATAAATGTTTTCATCATATACATCATTTAAAAAGAAAAACTCATTGCAAAATATTAAAATGATCCATATCCTATTTGAAATGAAATGATTTTCACTAAATCAGAATGCTACAGAACTATGATATCTGTTTCATCATATGCATCTCAGAAAAATGAAGATTTATGTGGTGATCAAAATATAAAACAGATTATGTCTGCAATTGAAATATCTGAAAGAAACTTACAACACACATATATACATTCATATATTATGAAATTCATTAAAAATAATAATAATAAGGTTTGTGAACTAGATAAAAAAATAAATCTATTTTTTTTCTCTATCATCTTACTATAATTTTGCTGATGTCTAGACCAGTTTTAGCCCTTAGATGAGATGAAACCTATGTAGGTTGTGGCATGACTAGGAGATTTCTTTCTTTCTTTACCTTTTGCACCTATGCCCTTCCTGCTTCTAGATCTAGTGGCATCTATATGGCTATGATTTTTATATGCTCTACATCCATGGATCCACTATTATGAGACTCACTCTGTGTTTCTTGCATATTTGGAGGCGAACATGTAATTCCCACAACATGGTTAAATATTTCATCAATGTTGAGAGGTATGCCTACCTTAAGTGCTAAACCTTCTAGCAATATCCTTATATCCTTGGAGGGTTTCTATTTTTATGGATGACTTGGTTGAGGTAGTTCGAATTATGGTGCTGTTGTCTTCCTATAGCACCTTAGAGAAGTCAATGACTTTGCCAAAGTTGACCAAATTCTACTATTTCTTACCAACTATAGTACTCTTCTGAGGAGATGGATTGACAGTCATAGGTGCAATGACTGAATCATTCAGTTTCACCACCTTTCTATCTATCAATTTTCTAAGGATATCACACTAAACAAAAAGGAATTTTGTTACCATCACATGTTTTTCAACCATATTTGTGAGTCTATTGATTTTGATATACAATAGGGTTTGCTGCATTTTGAGGAACCCAATAGCATCATATTTTCCTACAACAAGTGAGATTAAGGTAGGTCTAGGTGCTTCTTCTTGTATAGGTATTTCTTCTCTGAGACGTTTTTTCCGAGATGATTCTTCTATAGGGGATGACTCTCAGTTAGGATTACTTGGAACAAAATTTTCAAATTTTATTTTTCTTGCAGACTTAGAGGTTTTGGATTTTTTGGAAGTGGTTGAGCATTTTTGAGTAGAAAATTCTTCTGAGCTCTCTATGTCAAATCCTTCCTCAAATGTAGATTCTTGGACCGGTTCAGACTCACTTGGTTCAAACATTGAAGAAATATTAGTCCCATCAACCAAGGTATTTCATGAGATATTTGCCTTAGCATCTTTATGTAGGACTAACAACTTTATTAATCCATGATAGGAAATGATATGTAATTTAGGATATTCTTGGGCATTCAATGGCTACACACGGGTGATGTTAGCTTTTAGAGAGAAAAATAGAAAATAGGGTAGGTTAACTATACAATTTTCCCTCTTAGTAAACTTAAGGTTCAAAAATATTTTTAGGTGGTAACCCCCACAAGTAGACAACCTGACCTCAAGAGTGAAGAACTTCATTAAGATTATAACTGCCTCCTACCATTTTATTGGAAATGAGGAGGAGACTACTCCCTTTATCCAACCATTTATGTCTTGGTTAACTGAGCAATTTTCCTCGAATTTGACAACCATATTACTCACTCCCTTATACGTGGATTTAAAATACCTCTAACCAACTTCTAGTAGTTTTAGAATTTCTACAATTAAACTGGGGGTAATATAAATTTTGATGTCCCCAATGTGGATTATCAAGGTGTTGTGATTACAATTCAGCATAAACTATTTCATGACACACAGGTCATGGCCTTGATATTTTGTCAAGGCATCCCACCATCGGGCTTCTTGAAACAATTTCTTCACTGCATCGCTCGGGTGTTGGGTTGCAATAGTCAAGGGTTCACTCTTTTTATGGAATGTAGTCTTAGTCATGGTGATGGTTTTAAGAAATGGTAGGATTTAGAATAAAGAAACAATTATAAATAACCCTACATCATCAAAGAAATAATAAATGCATTACATAAAAACAAGAAATCTGCACTTTTATTTCAAGAGAAAATAGTAGAATTACCCTAGATTTTGTAGTCTATTTTTTTTTCTGAAAAACACATATTTTTTTTTTTATATTTTATGTATATATATCTTTTAGAAAAAAAAATGAAATATTTAAAGTCTCCATAGAATGATATATATGTATTTTTTCTACACTATTTGTAGGAGAAAATATGAGAACTTCAAAATTCTTCAGAAATATTAATGAGAATTAAGAACGAAAACAAATTCTCTTCCATATTCTCTTTTTGAAACATAATATTCCATTTTTAGAAAATTTTTAGGGGAAATTTTACAAATTTTAGTAAAAACAGAGAAGCCTTTTAAATTTTCAACTTTTAGCTTGATTCAATAAATTATTAGTTTAATTGCAGATTTTTTTTACACACAAAGACAAGCATAATTCCCCAAAATTTCTAGAGGGTTTCTAGAATTCTCTTTAAAAATAAAGTTGTCTACAAAATTTAAGAAAAAATATTTTAAATTCCTTCTAGATTCAGATTCCAAATGCAATTTCTAGATGATATTTTAAAGGAGTTTCCCCTAAATTTTAAACCAAAACTACTTAGAAGAAAGAAAAATTTCTAGATTTTTAGTCCTGGTCTGAGCGAATCTCCTAAAAAATTTAGCAACGTGAATTTTTACCTTAAAAATGGTGGCCACTTTTTGTTTTACCTCGACCTATGCTTTTGGCATCACCTGCAACTGATTCCTCAACCTTTTTGCAGTTGTGCAACTTATCCTAATAGACTACATCATTTACAATTGAAATATTACGATCAAGGTGGTGGAATAGGATTTTTTACCCTAAATTAACCTTCTAATTCCTAATTAAACTCTTATTACTAGATAATTTCCAATCGAAGAAGGAGATTTCACGTTGGGTTGACCTTTTTACACATGCAGTGTCATCCACACATGTCGAGTTTGAGGGGTTCACAACCCTCAATCCCCTTTCCAATCAACGGTTGAAATTTCAATATGCGACTTTGCTTTTTATTGGATGCATGGGTATGGTGACAATTTTCATCCTTTGCTTCCTCCTGTATGAGTTGGTTTGCCACTGTGTTGGCCAATGGAGGGTCCTCATGTTGTCGCACGAAATTGGCTTTCCTTCTACATCATTATGTTTTCCCCATACTGCATTGCTCACTTGTGACCCTGATGTGGTGTCCTAGGGTTTTTAACACTTTATTTAGGTTTTTAATTTCTAATTAAATATCCATCATGGATAACCTTTGATTGATGGTGGGAAGTGGTGGATCTGTTCTTTCATGCGGCTTAATGTTCCTACATATGGTGGTCGTATCGTCCAATTACTATGGTTCTTGGTGGTAGATCAAATGAATTACAACCCTTGATTCCACTTTAAGAAATGGCTAGGAGCCTTCATCTACATCATTTCCTCCCATTGACTGTATGGGTACAAATGACGATGTTCAAAATACCTTCTTGTGATGTACCTTGCCACCTTAGCGATGGTTTAATCACATCCTTAGCCTACTCATCGATGATTGGGTTCTATGGCCATGAGGCACTGAGTTGTCCTTCGTATTTCCATGTCCTCGTGTCTTTTCTAAGTGTGTTAACCAATGGAGTATCCATAAGTCATCACCTAGGGTTGACTTTTTATTGTGTCACTTTGTCATTTTCTACTTTCACGTTACTTGCTTACGAACTTGTTAATTTCCATGTGGTCAAGGTTTTAATCAACCCATGACTATGTTAGGACCCTCCTAACATGTCCTAATACTTATATTATTTATTAATTATATTCAAGGGTCACAACCCTTCACTCTTACAACTATTAGACTAGGTATTTAAATGCAATCCAAATAAGGTAATAAGGCATCATCGAACAA
Source organism: Wollemia nobilis (assembly GCA_028583015.1). NCBI lineage: Eukaryota > Viridiplantae > Streptophyta > Pinopsida > Araucariales > Araucariaceae > Wollemia > Wollemia nobilis. The sequence goes on from JAQPPZ010008399.1 coordinate 59,324, forward strand.
ATATATTAATTAAGTCTATTGTGGGTTTTCTACCTTACAATCAAAAGTGATTCAATATAAAAATGATTCTTCCTTCCGCACTATTTAGTTTCATAACATCTGGATCAGAGCTAGATCAAGGAGCAAATTCACCATCAATTTTTTCCCATCGCACATTTCAGCCCAGTCCACATTCGCGAGGACGCAAACAACATTCAGGCTTCACTGATTCATGTCACAATCTTCATAGAAAATTAAACCTTCTCCTAAGGTATGAATTAAGTTGTCTTACACTCAAATCGCCCGACCTTTCGTGTGGTGACCGGTGGCTATTTTGGAGAAGCTAAAATTTTCAACGCAGCATCAGTGGTTGCGACGTCCGAAACGCAAAGGAAAAATTAATTATTTTTTTTTAAGGACTAAAGTCCCACATTCGTGGCGCTACGACTTTGTAGCGCTTTATAGGCACCAAAAGGCACAAGGAAGAACGTGACTTCGGTCACGCCTCCCCCGTACCTCGCACGAACCAACCGCTACTAGCCTTCCTCAAAATTCTCACTATTCATCGACTCCTCGTGTTCCTGGCTGCCACCCCTGCGCCTCACTCACCTGCTATCATCTTCTGTCAGTCTAGTCTACTGTTGTGCTATCGTGTTGACTCACCTGCTATCGTCCTCTGTTAGTCCAGTCTGCTATCATGCTATCGTGTTGACTCACCTACTATCACATTTCATGCTCTGTCAGTCCTTGTTGTTGCGTTAGTGCTCTGTTAGTCTCGATTGTCGTGTTTCATGCTCTATCAGTACCAGCTATCGTGTTAGTGATCTGTCAGTCCCAACTATCATGTTAGTGCTCTATCATTCTCGGTTGTCGTGTTTCATACTCTACCAAACTCGCCTGCTGTCACATTCCATGCTCTGTCAGTCCCGACTGTCATGTCGTATTTCCCACCTAAACACCCGCCTACCAACTGCCGTGCACTCTCGGGGACCAAAATAAAAAGTTGATAGGGCATTGCCCACTAAATTTTTGACAAAAATTGCTAAAACAACTTATAAAGTTGTTAAAACAATTTTTTTTTCTTGCTCACCTGGTACCAAGTCATATTGATCGTTACCTACACCAACTGCAATGGCTGAAGGATGACGATCACTAGATTCCATCCATGAGAAACATGAAAGGCTCACGAAAGAAGTTAAACAGGAAAGAGAGGAGAATGTCCGTAACACAAGAGAACTCTTCGAGAAAATATTTGCAATGGATGTTAAACTTGATGCCATCAGTCAAAATCAGGCAACAACACATGCAAATTCAACCAACAATGGGTCATCAAACCGAGCAATGTTAGGAGGTCCACAAAATTCCATTCTACCATGGACGACCAAATTAGACTTCCCAAAATTTGAAGGCGGAGACCCTACAAACTGGATCTACCGAGAAGAGCAATATTTCTCACTAAATCAAATTTCGGAAATGCAAAAAGTGCATATCGCCTCCTTCCACTTGGAAAATGATGCCATCCAATGGTACCAATGGTTCGAGAAAACTAATGGCACTCCGACGTGGTCAACCTTTACACATAATCTATTAGTGCGATTCGGCCCTAGCAAGTTTCAAAGCTTTACAGGGGCCCTCACTAAATTATGCCAAACCACTTCGGTAAGCGAATACCAAGCAAAATTTGAAAGGCTAGCTAATCGAACATCCGGATTAGATGTTGCCTTCTTTCAAGAATGTTTTGTCAATGGATTAAAAGAAGAAATTCGAATTGAAGTGCAAATGTATAACCCTACAAACATGTTAGAGACCATCGGCTTGGCAAAATTAGTGGAAGACAAAATCAAGGCACGGAATCGGTTCACAAAACCAACTTGGGGGAAACCATCAAACACTTATACCAACCCCAAACCAATGCAAAATGGACGAACCCAAAACTCCTACACAACCCCCAAAATTAACCCCGCTCTACCAATTAAGCATCTGAGTTTTGAGGAAATGAAGGAAAGACAAGCTAAGGGTCTTTGCTACCATTGCGATGAGAAATTTGACAGAAATCATAAATGTGCCTCACAGAAATTATATATTCTAGATGCCACAGAGGAAGGGAATTCTACTGAAGAGGAACCTGAACTCGAAGTAGAGGTATTATCCAACACACTTGAAAGTGATGAAGAAAATGCACCAAAGGTTTCCTTCAACGCCCTTGCCGAATTTTTTTCCCCTCAAACAATGCGAGTTAAAGGGTATTTTAAGAAACAAAACCTTACCATGCTCCTAGATTCTGGTAGCATGCACAATTTTATCGATCCAAAGGTGGCTAAACAAGCAAATTTTTTTATATACCCTTGCAATAACTTCGAAGTGATGATTGGAAATGGAGGAAAAATTGCATGCAAAGGAAAATGCAGAAATATAAAACTAACTATGGGGGTTTATAACATGAAAGGTGACATGTACGTCCTACCCCTAGGTGGGTGCGACATTGTACTAGGCGTACAATGGTTATGAACCTTGGGCATAGTCCAATGGGAATTTGATGAACTATGGATGAAATTCACAACAAAGAACCAAACCTATATTATCCAAGGCCTGAAATCAGGACCTTCCCAAATCGTCAGCTCGCATAGAATGGAGAAAATTATCCAAAAAGGAAACAAAGGAATGGTCGCCCAATTATTTTCAATTCAACCTAGTCACAAAGAAGACGAGACACCAGAGTTACAAAATATTTTAGACCACCATAAGGCGGTATTCAATGAACCAAAAGGACTACCTCCACAACGAAGTCACGATCACACTATTCCACTATTTCTAGGGCATCAACCTCCTAATATTAGACCTTATCATTATCCATACCTCCAAAAGACCAAAATAGAGAAATTAGTACAAGAGCTTCTTAAGGCAAGAGTCATTAGACCTAGCAAAAGCCCTTACTCCTCTCCAATTATTTTAGTTAGAAAAAAGGATGGCTCGTGGCGTTTATGTGTCGATTTTTGAGCGCTTAATAAAATGACCATCAAAGATAAATTTCCCATTCCGGTCATAGATGAACTATTAGATGAACTCCATGGGGCAACTTATTTTTCCAAGTTAGACTTACGGTCAGGCTACCACCAAATACGAGTCAACAAAAAAGATATTCCTAAGACGGCCTTTCGCACTCACGAAGGGCACTACGAATTCTTGGTGATGCCATTTGGCCTGACCAACGCTCCTTCTACCTTTCAAAGTCTAATGAATAAGGTATTTCACCCTTTCCTTCGTAAATTTATATTAGTTTTCTTTGATGACATTTTGATTTATAGCAAAACATGGGAAGAACATTTGGACCATGTTAGACAAGCGTTCCAAATCTTGAAGGAAAATCAACTTTATGCAAAAATATCAAAGTGTTCCTTTGGAAAACAAGAAATTGAATACTTAGGGCATATTGTCTCAAAGGAAGGAGTTATGGTAGATCCTTCCAAAATCGAGGAGGTGAAAAATTGGCCTATTCCAAAAACCTTAAAAGCTCTACGTGGGTTTCTTGGACTAACGGGATATTATAGAAAATTTTTCCAAAATTATGGTAAAATCGTTGCTCCTCTAACAACATTACTTAAGAAAAATGCTTTCAAATGGTCGTCTAAAGCGGATGAGGCCTTTATCACCTTGAAAACTGCAATGTGTACCACCCTTGTTCTAGCCATGCCCAACTTTTCTAAACCGTTCGTCATTGAAAGTGATGCTTCAGGAATAGGAATGGGAGTCGTACTCATGCAGGATGAAAGGCCTCTAGCTTTTATAAGCAAAGCATTTTCTCCTAAGAATTTAGCTCGCTCTACGTATGAAAAAGAGATGTTGGCGATTGTCCATGCTATTCAACATTGGAGGCCTTACCTTATTGGCCAACATTTCATTATACGCACTGACCATCATAGCTTGAAGTATTTTTTGGAACAAAGGACTAATACCCCAGAACAACAAAAATGGGTTACTAAACTTCTTGGCTATGATTATGAAATTACATATAAAAAGGGAAAGGACAACATGGCAACCGATGCACTTTCTAGAAAATTTGAAGATATGCCTCAAGTCCATGCTCTTTCCTCCCTTATTCCTAAATGGGTAGATGAGGTGCATGAAGAATGGATAAATGATCCTACTATCCATGCCTTAATTCAACAACTTCAACATAATCCTAGTAGCAAACCTCCATACACTTGGAAGGACAATATATTAAGATACAAAGGGAGGATGGTCCTCACCCCCAATTCAACTTATCATGAAAAAATTCTTCATGAGTTACATACCTCACCCACTCGCAGGCCACTCAGGGTTCTTAAAAACCTATAAAAGAGCCACTACCTCCTTCTATTGGGTAGGAATGAAAAATTACATCAAAAACTTTGTAAAAGAATGTGAAGTTTGCCAAAGACAAAAGGGGGAGACCCTCGCTATTCCAGGATTACTTCAACCTCTTCCTATACCCACCAAAACATGGGCAGATATTTCTATGGACTTTATTGAAGGATTACCAAAATCAGGAGGAAAAACAACCATTTTTGTAGTCGTTGATCGTTTATCTAAATATGCCCATTTTTGTCCCGTGGCTCATCCTTATACCGCTAGCACTATAGCCCACCTCTTCCTAGATAACATATTTAAATTACATGGTATGCCCTCCACAATTGTTAGTGACCATGACCCAACTTTCACTAGCACATTTTGGAAGGAATTGTTCAAATTACAAGGTACTCAACTTCGTATGAGCTCCGCTTACCATCCTCAAACCGATGGCCAAACAGAAGTTGTAAATAAATGCTTAGAAACATACCTTCGATGTTTTTGTTTCTACTCAACCACTCCATTGGGTAAAGTGGCTTTCACTAGCGGAATGGTGGTATAACACTTCATACCATACGTCCATCAAAATGACTCCTTATGAAGCACTATATGGTCAAACACCACCATCCCTCACTTCCTATATTCCAGGGACTACAAAAGTCCATGTAGTGGAAACGAAACTTGCTAATCGAGGTGACATACTATGGATCCTAAAAGAGAACCTACACACCGCCCAACATCGCATGAAGCAGCAAGCCGATCAACATAGAAGCGAACATAGTTTCCACGAGGGTGATATGGTTTTCTTACATCTCCAACCTTACCGTCAATCCTCTCTTAAACAAAAAGGTTCTCAGAAGTTAGCACCCAAATTTTACGGGCCGTATAAAGTTCTCCAATGTATTGGGACCGTTGCTTACAAACTTGAGCTTCCTCCCTCTTCCAAACTTCACCCCGTATTTCATGTATCTTGCCTTAAGCTCGCAGTTGGAGCCCATATCATGACACAAACCACTCTCCCTGAATTTTTCGAGGATGGAGTACTTTTAGTCAAACCAGAAGCTATCTTGGATCGTCGCTCTCGTCACCTTCGTACTCACGATATCACGGAAGTTTTAATCCATTGGAAAGGTCTACCTTTAGAAGACGTGACGTGGGAAAATCTTCAAGATATCCAACAACAATTTCCAAATTTCCAGCTTTGAGGACAAAGCTCCTTTAAGGGGGGTGGCATGTTAGGACCCTCCTAACATGTCCTAATACTTATATTATTTATTAATTATATTCAAGGGTCACAACCCTTCACTCTTACAACTATTAGACTAGGTATTTAAATGCAATCCAAATAAGGTAATAAGGCATCATCGAACAAATATATTAATTAAGTCTATTGTGGGTTTTCTACCTTACAATCAAAAGCGATTCAATATAAAAATGATTCTTCCTTCCGCACTATTTAGTTTCATAACATACTATTTTACCCCACACGACATGTCTTCCAATGCTTGTGTGGCCATGACATGGTAGTGAGGTGTTCCTTGTATTCTTAATTCGGTAATTTTGTGGTGGTGTGGTACCCCTTTTTTAGCCAGTCGAAATGGCATCTGAGTTGCTATCGATCTGACAAGTCAGATCCAAGGGTAGCTCGTGATTGCATTTCAAAACACTATCAAAAACATTAAAAAGAAAAATTATTACCTTTATTAATTCCATTTTTGATGAAGAGAATTATAAAGTCTTTGAAATATGAGGTAATGCTCCTATTGTTAAGACGGTTTTAAAAATCATTTGAGGTCCAACGCATTACTCTGGTCGTTAAAACAAATTTAAAATTTATTTAGAGTACGACATGTAGCTCATGTCGTTAAAGTAGGTTTAAAAATCATTTGGAGTCTGATGCTCGTTTGTTTAGAATTTTCCTACCAAAATGGTGGTTCATCTTAAATTTGATTTTCCTACCAAAAAACTTGGATTTTTTTCAAGTGCAGATCTATGGAAAGATTTTTACAGGAAGCTTGCTACTAAAATTCTACTATGGAAAACTGTGCTACCAAAACGATATTACTAAAAACTGTGCTACTAAAACATTATTTAAGAAAGTTTTATTTTATTGCAAAAATTTTCTCCCCTCCAAATTGTATTATGGAATTTATTGTATTAGCCTTATACCTCCCCCCCAAACTATAATTTTGGCTATATAGCCAAAACAAAAATAGAGGGAAATATTTTTATTTATAGATGCTCATATTTGTAGGAAATTTATATATATTATTATATTTATTTAATGGTATGGGGGTAAAAATATAGATATATACTTTTTTTTATGGAATATTTTCTTCTTTTAATTTCATAAGGAGTTCCATGTGAGAAAATAATGGATACAAATCGAATATCAGTCATCAATATATAAAATGAAGCTTTTATAAAAGGCTTGGATGATTAACAGAAAAATAGGATAGTTGTTTTTATGTCACATTGATGGCTTTTATTTCCTTTGGGAGTATACTTGTTTTTGTTTTTCTTATAGGGTGTAAATATTTGGGGAATTAGATTCCCAACCACTCTATCAGATTCTTGATGGGAATTGTAACTCTATCCTTACTGTTTTGTCCCTATAAGTAAATATTAAGGTTCTTGGGAAATACAAACCACAAATTTGTACGTTGGTATGAACTATAGTACCTACATAGGGAATAAAAATTTGCTCATGAGTTTTGCTTGCTAATAATATACTATAGTTGTTTCACAAAGACTCACACATCCTAGTGATCTTTAATTAATTCATCTATTCATTTCACAAATCAATATGATGATAAGGTTTTCCTAGTGTTTTCAAACCTCTCAAGGACCAACTGTGTGTGTAGTGAATGTTCATTTCTCATCATGAGTAAGGATCGAGTAAACCAATGGTCACTTATGCCAACAATTTAGCTTATTTATGAGCATCCATAGGTCTTGTCCAAACTTAGTACTACTATGTAAGGATACCTTATTGCCAGGCAGGTTTCATTCAGCCTATTGCTATAATGAGGATCACCCCATTTTTTTTGAAATACTAATAATTCTAGGGATTCAAGCTCTTCTCCCTTATTTTATTGAATTTTATTTGGGATACTTGCTCATTTTGAGAGAGAGCAAGAGATTTTATTGTTTTTTAGGATTCTTGCTTATTTTAAGGGGGATCAAGAAGATAATTTTTGAGATACTTGCTCGTTTAGAGAGAGCAAGGGATGTTTTTTTTGCAATGAAGAAGGGGGGGCTTGTCCTTTCACCAATTCATTAGATTTATAGACTACACACATAATTGGATAAGTAAGGGAAACCGTTCACTTTATGGAAATAGTAACTCATGAATTATTCTTTCCAAACCTCACAATTTTTTTTATTTTTTATAAGTGCATAGTCCAAGAGGAAACTTGATTGACTAGGAGTAACTTATAACACCCAAATATTGTTTGATTTTCAATGAATATTTTCTCAAAACACTAGCTATGGCTGAGTAATTGAAAACACATTGATTTTGTTTTACCAAATAATGTGTTCTGCAAGATGTGACAGTAATGTTTCTACAAGTTCTCAAGCTATTACAAATAAAAGAAGTGTATTTTTAGGATCTTTTTGAAATAATATTGAGACTGAAAATTGATGAAGAATAAGATGAGAGTATTACAAATATTGGAACTCCATTATGGAATAAAATAAGCATAATCCTTTTTTTCAAGTGATATATTAACAGAGAATATTTATATTTATATGTATATTAAATATATATAAAGCAACAACTTATTTAATAGGTAATTTATTTGTTTTTTATTTTAACATGGTGGAATTGGTATCCGCCACGAATTCGGGCAGGCTGTCCAGCTTTTATGGCCGCCACAGTATTCTACATTGTCCACCTTGAAAGATTCCACATAGATCTTCACGCAGTTCACCCCTATAATTGCCATGCCACAATCATTTTAAACCTTTTACACCACTGAAAGCACTAGGAAAGGGACAAGTGTTTAGTTCGATGAGGCCCAAGATTTGAACCTTGGACCTCCCCCTTATGGGGTTTGGATAAACCAATTGGTCTACACCTCGGACCTATAGGTAATGTATTTTTTGCTTTTTACAAAGAAGTATTTATTCAATAGTAGTGATTTGTAGTTTAGATATACACTATAAATCAGTTTGTTGCTTGATATGATGTATGAATTCTTCTTTAGTTAGTGGCTTTTTATATATTTTAAGCTTGTGTATATAGTTTAATCTTCTTTGAACAGTCTATGGATATCATTGATTGGTTCGAGTTGCTTAGGAGTCATATAATACTTTTTATTAAATCCAAATTATTTTGTTACCAGAGTAATTAATTGGAAAATAAAAGCATGTTTTAGAATTGAATTGGAGCTCTCAAACTATATTCATAACTCAAGTCTTGACACAGTTCTCTAAAGAGTACTACTCTTGGTGCCCTATGATAACTCTTCTATACTCTAGGTTTACTTCTCTGTCCTCTATTTTTGCTAGGAAACTATGGATGGTTAGGGAATCTTCAAAATACTTATTCCACAGGTAGGTGACCAAATTTACTATTGCTCTTCTATCCCCTAGCCATCATTCACAACTCCTAATAATATCAAGGTAGGGTGAGTGATAATATGGCCCTAGAATTTTAGCTATGTTTACTCTCTAGATTTTTTTCCAATTCGTCTGATTTATCTTTTATGATATCAAGATGTTTGCATAGGTGTTCCCACTCTTCCCTAGATGTTTGGTGTCTTTTTTCGTAAAGGAGGTTAAATTCTTGTTCTAATAGTAATTTTTTGAAGTCAATGGATGCAGGATTTTGATGCAATTTTCCACCATCTAGCAACTTTTTACTTCTTTGTTTATATATATATATATATTCTCTTGTTTTTTTTGTTCTATTTTTGTTTTTGTTGTTTCTTATTGTTTTTATTGATAATTTAAAGCAATCCTACCATAACTAAAATTAGGTGCAACCCACGGTCAATGAATTCATACAACCAATTTTAGCACAATAGGAAAAAGTGTTGTTGTTACCACTTTACTTCTAAGATGTTTTCACTATGGCTATTTCACTCAGTCACACCTAATTCCTGTACGACCTTGTGTTTCTATAGGCCAAAGAGTCTCAAATTTAAACTAGCAACAACCACACTATGGAAAAATAAACTGCTTGAAAATAAATTACTAAAAGGAAAATTGATGAAATGGGAAATTGCTGAAAAGTAAATGCTGGAAAATAAATGACTAGAAAATAAATGACTAGAAAATAAATAACTAGAAAAAAAATGACTGGAAAATAAAGGCTAACTCTAGGAAAGCAATAAAAGTTGATTTAATAAAATAGAACCTGGTCCACCTAAGATGGGGGATGCTTGGTGTGTGTGTGTGTTGATCACTACTTGTGCCACCCTCCACACATAACTCTATATGTGCATTGATCACTACTTGCACCACCCTCCACATATAGGCCTACACATGTGTTGATCACTACTTGAACCACACTCCACGTGTAGTTAAGCTTCATTTCTTATGTGGTCCAATAGTCTTCAGATTAATGCAATGACACTGTTCTCCCTGGTAACGATGCCATAAATGTCTAGCTTGAATAGCTAATCATTTAGTTTATCAATCCATGTCTTAATCAATTTAAAGAACATATATCCATTATAGATATTCCATGATATTAACCAGCTTACTTAATTCAATTTCTTAAAATCAGGTTACAAAAAAGGTAAAATGTTTTACATGCAATTCTTTTCATATGAAATTAATCTAATGTATGTGGATCCATGTGCAACTAATGATCCCCAAAAAAATGATACGAAGGACAATGCGGGGCCCAAGAAGTGGTTATATTTTGTTGAGAATCTTAGAGGAAAAAGAAAGGAGGTTCTCTCTCTTCCATCCCTAGTTCCAGTAAATAATAAAATTCCTCGACAAGTTCCATGAGCCCTTTTCTTTCAATGGAAGAATTCTCCCTGGTAGGCAAGTTTTTGGGAGGTAGGCTAGACATGGAGACTATCAGGGCTTGGGCAACGGGTAAATTGCGACCTGTAGGTAGCTTAGAGTTGGTAGCTCTAACTCATGGGTTCTTCATTATTTGTTTTAACAATATGGAGGATGTTAACAACATTTTAACTGGAGGTCCTTGGTTTTTAGGTAAAAAGAGCCTTTTTCTCAGATGATGGGGTGAATATTTTGACCTTGAAAAGCAAAATATTAACATTGCCTCTATTTCAGTTCATCTACCGAGTCTACCTGCCTAGTTCTTCAATGAATATTGGCTACAAGGCATAGCTAGAACTATAGGGGACCTGATCTCCATTGACCATGCGACCTTGGCCAGGACAAGGATGACTCATGCACGAATATGCGTAAATGCTAATTTGGATAATGAATTGCCAAGGTTTGTGGAGCTAGAGTATGAAGAATACTATAAAAAATAGTTGGTAGAATACAAGAACAAATGGACATTCTATGCAAAATGTAAAAATCAAGGACATCTATGCAATCAGTACCCTAACCTGGCAATGAATAGAGAAAAGTAGAAGCAAGGAATGCTAGACAAAGGAAATTTGAGGAGTTTCCCTAGAAGAGGCGATTTAAATTAGGCAAACTATGTCTATCAAAAAAATAAAAGAGAGGGTGCAGTGTCCCAACAAGACAAAGGAAAACAACAGGTTGTTGGCAACCAAAATACTCAGGTAAGTTCCAATACTCTAGTTTCAAATAAAATTTCAATTCTATCCAATATGGGAATAGGAGGATTATCAGAAGACATGGAAGCCCACAACCTTTAGGCTAACCTTTATGACTCTCTAGAATCCCCATCCAAGTCAGGATCCTCAAACCCTAATGCTGAAATTAATGTAAATCCCGTGGGCATCACAAAGCCAAACCCTAATGCCCTATCTCTAGAATCCCCATCCAAGTCGAGATTCTTAAACCCCAATGCTGAAAATACTTCAAGCCAAGTGGGCATCCCAAAGCCAAACCCTAATTTTGAAGAACTTAGGAAGAAAGTTGAGGCATTGGAAAATAAAAAATCTCATCTCCCTAACATCATCACTAGGAGCTAGGTGAATCCTACTAAGGGGCCTTCCCTCAGACTAGGGGAATATAGGAAAAAGGAGAAGATTTGGATGTAGGGGTGGAGATATGTGAAACTCTTCAGACTGAGGAATATGGTAGTCTGGTTCTATAACAAATTGCCTCCCCATAATTTATTCCTAAATAAACTGAGAGCATTGTGAAGTCTCCTATATATTTTGGCAATGAAAAAAGAAGAGGGAGAATATCAAATGTTGAGCATCAAAAAATTAAAATTGATAATGGCATTGCCAATGGAAAACAAATAACCTTGTTTCAATAGGTTATTCCGAGTTCTAAAGACAACAAATTAGGAAAACCCCCTCAAGGGAGGGGAAGAGGAAGAAATACCAAAAAATATAAATGAAGTTCCTCTCATGGAATGTGAGAGGCCTCAATGTCCTACCCAAACATAGGGAATGTGAGAGGCCTCAATGTGCAATAAGAAATCAAGTGAATCCAACTATTATCATATTGCGAGAAACAAAAATTGATGAGATTTAGTCAAAAAAAGTAGCAAAAAAAATCTGAAATCAAGGGGAGATGATTTGCAAATCATCCAGAGGAGTGTCTGGAGGCCTTATGACTTTGTGGGATCCCCGAATAGTAGAAGGCACCATTATTCAGAAAGATGATAGGGTTCTTAGTGTTTTATTTAAGGAAATAAACAACAACAGGTCATGCATCCTTTCAAATATTTATACCCCGACTTCAATTCAAGGGAGAGCTCTACTGTGGGAGTACTTAGGCAATTTGAGTGAAATCTTCCATAATGTCCCTTGTATTCTGGCTGGGGATTTTAACACTCCTCTTTACCATTTAGACAAAATGGGTGGAAATGGACCACCTATCAAGAGCATGGTGAGTTCAATGAATTTGTGAACTCCAACATTTTTATGGATGTAAAACTTAGAGGAGTGAATTATACCTGGAGCAATCGGTGGATAGGGTGTCATCTCATTCAATAAAGTCTTGACAAGTTTTTTCTATCAAAGGAGGCTACAACTTTGTTCGGTGATTCTACCCTACAAGCCCTTCCTAAAATTACCTATGATCATAATCCCATTTTTTTGAAGATCCCTAACTCTTTGTCCTTCAAGAAACCTTTTAGATTTCAATCTATGTGGATCAAACATTCTAGTTTCAGAGATAACTTAATTTAGTGGTGGCATCAGCCTGTCAGGGGTAGTGCAACTTTTAAACTTGCTGGCAAATTAAAGTTTGTTAAGGAAAAGCTTCGAACATGGAACAAAGAGGTATTTGGGAACCTCTTTGAAAATAAAAAATAGGTTGTTGAAAGTTTGAAGATAATTGATCAGAGGATTCAACATGGTGATGCTGATGAAACTACTAGGCAGGAGGAACAAACAAAAATAGCAGAGTTTCATAACATTTTTGCCTGTGAGGAAATCTATTGGAGGCAAAAATTAGGGGCTCTTTGGTTGAAATATGGAGATTCAAATTCTAAGTTTTTTCACATCACCACGCTTAGAAAAAAAAACAATAACAAGATAATTTTTTTAAAAAAGTAGATGGTTCTATTACGCAGGACTTAACAGAAATCAGAAAGGAGGCAATAACTTATTTCAATTCTATCCTTGGTTAGGAATCCCAGTGTAATATGGAGGCTAAATATATTCTCTTGCAATTCATTCCTAGCATAATAAATGAGGATATAAACCTTAAGCTTCTAGATCCCTTTTCTAATGAGGAAATTAAGGAAGCATTGTTTAGAATGGAGCCAGACAAAGTCCCAGGACCTGATGGCTTTCCCCCTCATTTATATCAAGATTTTTGGGACATCGTAAGTGAGGATGTAATTTATGTTGTTAGAGAATTCCAAGCAAGAAATCATATCCCAAAAGGTCTCGAATCTACTTTTATTTCTCTAATTCCTAAGAAGCACACCCCTAAATCTATGGCTGACTTTAGACCAATAAGTCTGTGCAATATTTATTACAAGATCCTAACTAAAGCCATTGCAAATAGAATGAGATACGTTATGCCCCGCATCATAAATCCAAGGAAGCTCTATCTAGGGCAGGTCAATCTTAGATGGAGTTATCACAATTCATGAAGCTCTGCACTCTACTCATAAGACTAAAAGGTATGTTTTTGCCCTCAAGGTTGATATGAACAAAGCATTTGACAGGCTAAATTGGGACTTTTTGATTGTTGTCCTCCTTAAGTTTGGTTTTCACCACCAATGGGTTAATTTGATCAAAGAATGCATTTCTAAAGAATGGTTATCGATTTTGGTTAATGGAACAACTACTGGTTACTTTCAAAGTTGTAGAGGAATTTGATAAGGGACCCTATCAGCTCCATGATATTCATCATTGTGGTAGAATATTTAGGCAGAACCATAAAAAATGCTTGCAGTTCAAGGCTAATATCAGGAATAAATGCAAAATCTCTCACTAGGGTTATTTCTCACAAAAAAATCATCGATGATACCCTTCTATTGACTAAGGCATCGATGGTTGAGGCCAAAATAATTAAATATATCCTACAACTCAACGAGGACGCTGCTGGTCAGAAAGTTAATTTCAGTAAAAGAAAGTTATATGTCTTGAACACTCCCATTCATATGCAAGGAAGGATTGCATAAATTTTAGGGTGTGATATAGAAAACCTCCCCACTTTGTATCTTTGTCTCCCTCTTTTCATTAGTTCTTTGAGAGAGTCAATGTGGGATAGGGTTATTGAAAGAATTAAAAAAAAACTTGTTGGATGGAAAGGTCATCTTCTATCTCAAGTGTTGTACTTAGTATGGAACTGAGAGGGGGGGTGAATCAGTGTAGCATTCCAAAACATGAATAAACAACTCTAAAAAATTGCAGCAGATAAAACTTATAAACAAATATAATAAGTGCTGCAAGAGAACATCACACAACACAAATTTTTAACGAGGTTCACCAAAATGGCTACTCCTCAAAAAGAATGGCTGCTTGGACTCCCATCCAAATCCAGCCTCTTGCAAAGCACCAAATTTACAATTTGTTTACCAAGACCTAACTGGAAGGAGCACCCACCCCTTATTTTTTTGCATCAACGAAAGGAGCACCAACCCCTAATTTGCCAGCGACCAATCTGGACTTCAATTTTGAATAAAAATGTTTGACATATACCTTTGTTATTGCAAGACTATAACTGGTCTACATCACATTTGCAATCTCTGTGCACTCTGCTCTCTCTTGCGCAATCACTTCACACAGTCTGCTACACTGCTACAGCTAGACTTTGTAATCAACTTTGCCCTTCGCGCTTCTCTGCACACTCTGTGTCGTTTCACATTCTGCTCTCTGCTCAACACGAACTTCACTTTCACAAACACTATGCTCGCATTTGCACTTTATCTTAACACACAATTTTTAAACTCAAAGTACCCTTGCTTTTATAGAAGAAATTTTTAGAAAAAAACCCTAGAAGAACGTCGACTGAGAAACCCTAGAATTTGTCAGCTGCCAAACCCTAAAATCCGTCGGCTGTAACCCTAAGAATGTCGGCTGCAAAACCCTAGAAATTGTTGGCTGCCAAACCCTAAAATCTGTCGACCTAGATTTAACTTTGTCAGCCTCAAACTCTTATGCCACCTTCGTCACTTTATTGTAGCTTATTTTCACGAAATAGTAACACGTCGGCCCTTTTAATTTAATTTAACATTTTAATTTAAATTTTAAATAAAATAAAATTTAAACTAAATATTTAAAATTAAATATCTTCATCATCGGGGCATATTTTTCAACGAAACGAAGAGCCAACTTGGGTTTTAAGAAAAACCCATTTCAAATATGTTATCCATGGTTTTAAATAAAACTTTTTATTTTGACTGCCTTGGTTTTCACAAAAAACCTTTAAAATTTAAACTAAATATTTAAAATTAAATATCTTCATCACCGGGGCATATTTTTCAACGAAACGAAGAGCCAACTTGGGTTTTAAGAAAAAACCATTTCAAATCTGTTATCCATGGTTTTAAATAAAATTTTTTATTTTGACTGCGTTGGTTTTCACAAAAAACCTTTCCGCTTCTTGACATCTCAAGTTCTGAAGACTTCTTCTTCTCATTCTGAATTATGTTTTCTGTTTCTGTGCATCTATCATTTAAGGACTCATGATCTGACTAAATTTTAAACTTTATCCTCTACATCTGAGTGACTTCTGAACTGCCTGTCCATTGCATCATTAGATCTAACTGACTGTATTGACAACAATGACAATCCTCCTCCAAAACCTTGCTCAACACTAAAATCCTATCCATTGTACTTTGGCTGCACCTTGTTGTTCAATAAACTCTTGTCCATTGCATCAATAAATTTGTCTGACTGTGTTGACAACAATGACAATACTATTTGCTTCACCTTGCTCAACAATCTCCCCCTTTGGAATTGTTGGCAACACGTGCAATTTTCTTGTAAATATTCTCCCCCTTTGACAATAATACCAAAGGGCTGCTGCAGACTCCCCCTGAGTCTATGCACAATATTCTTAGACATAAATTATTACAATTAGCAAATATTCCAAGCATGAACAAGATGAAAAAAAAATATACAAATGCTCCCCCTGAGAATGTGATCCCAAGTTAGTCACTTCTTGGGAATTTTAACCACTCAACCAATCTGCATATTTAGGATACCATAACCCATACTCCATAGTACCCTTGTAATATTATAGAAGACTCTGTCTCTTTGCTGCACTGACTGGTGGACCTCTTCTTCAATTGAAGAATCCTCACTCTGATCTAACTTCAGCTGTGTTGGATGCCAAAATTTCTATTCATTGAAATTATGTATTCTGTACTCTGTCACCTTCAATGTTCAGTCAATAGGCTCACTAAGAACCTGCTTAACAAGCTCACCAAGGAACTTGCCCAAATATGCTCTTGCCAAGCTCTCTAAAAACTTGTCCAAAACTTCTCTGGCAATTTGTCCCAGCATTGTCCTCAAAATATTTCTCAAAGACCTTCTTCAAAGGCTCAATCAAACATGCTCAAGTGGTACTCAAGATAAGCTCAACACAGAATGATAGTTTAAAATTAAATCCACTTTATAGAAGCATACAAAATATTGTTAGAGACTTAATATCTTCTATTCTCAAATCTCAATCTCAACTCAAGTCAAGAAAAGTTTATTTTATGGGACTTGAACAACCACATGCAATCAATCACTTGACTATGCTCAATTATCTTTACTCAACCAATCATCTCTCACAAAACCCTAGTCCAAGAATGTATCAACCAACTCTTGTTCAGTACTGTACCAACACTGCAGTATTAATATCAACTCTGTGCACGCATAAAATACTGTACCTTAACACAAATCTGATCCGTTTTTACATTTGCAGCTTTGTCTAAGTTTTCTATAGTCAACGCTGGTCACCTCTTACTTTCAACTGTGCAAATCTGGAGAAAACATTCTGTCAAACACTTCACGACCAACCATTCATCTCTTTACTCAGCCTTATACTTCTTAACCTCGGATTGGCATTTTATTAACAGTTAAAACGAAACTGTCATCGAGAATTAAATAATTCCACCAAGGCACCATGAAACTTCTAACAATCTTTACATCAATGAATGGAACAGATACACGGTTCTTTTATCGAAATATAAATACGTAGCTAGAGCAAAAATTCTTCCACTAATCAAATTATATGAACTGTTACATTTCATGGCTTCGAACAGTTACAATAAGAACATCAACAGTACAAAAATGACATACAATAGTACTAAAAATGGTGGCGACTCTCCATTTAATCTCCAGCCTTCATGGCACTTCCACAAAAAACTATATGAACTGAAATAAATTTAAACAACTATAGTGCAACTCCTCCTTACTACTTGCCTTTCATCCTCAGGTTAACCCAACAAACATATAAGAGCAATAAAATAAAACCTTTTTCAAAATGCTCCCCTTGAGGATGTGTTACCTGGAGTTGCTTAGTGCAGCAGAAGAGTAGTCTCCTTTAGTTCAAGGAGACACAATTTCCTCTCTTCTTTCTTTCTCCAGACTTTCTTGACCTCGAGCTTGGATTTTTCACCTGCGTCCCTATTTTGCATCATTGTGTGAACTCGAATATCTCTCTGGTGTGGTTGTCTCTTATGCATCCATGATGAATGATTATTTTCCTTTCTTCTATGAACCTGATTTATTCCCTGTCTATGTTGTGTTCTTTGCATCTTATGAAATCTACTATTTTGCCTTAGATTTGATACAAAAGTGCTTGGACAAAACCTTGCTATGTGCCCATGACCATTGCATTGAAAACATTGTACAAAGTGTTCACTTAGATATGCAGATGTATTTCGACTAGCATAACTCTTTGATTTATTATTTAATCCACAATAAGTTGCCTTATGACCATACTGGTTACATCTGAAACAATAGCCATTAAAAGTGTTAGCATAAAAAGAGTGAGAGTGGTAGAACCTATTTTGTTGTGGCTGCTTTGCTGTAAATCTCCTTTGATATTTTCTTTCTTTTGAAGATACAGCTTTAACATTTTCTTGTTCGGACCCTTCAACAGTGAACTTCTTCTCTGCAGAATTGGAAGATAAAGGTTGTTCGGCTTCATATCCAAGACCATGCTTAACCGTGGAGCTTTTCTGATGACTTATCATTTTATCTGGCAATTCTGTGCTCTTATCGAATTTAAGATTTGTATTGGCCTCTTCTAGTTGTTTCTTCAATGAAACAATCTCTTCTTATTGTTTGCGGCAAATAATCTCTTTCTCATTGATCTGCGACCTGAGATTTTCCTCAATCCTTTTAGACTCTTCTACTTGCAGCTTTAGATTACTAACTACTTTGTTAGAATCCTCTTCATGTTTGTTACACACATTGACTTTATCATTCAGCTGTGACTTTAAGTCTTCTTCTATTTTCTTGGCCTTTTGGAATTGTAAGAACATATTTTCAATCTCATCCCCATATTCTTCCAATTTCTTGGACACTCTTTTGTTCTTTTTCTTTTCTATACTCCACTCTTCAAGAGCAGATATCAAATCTCCTTCAAAATCTACTTCAGCCTCAATATTTTCATCACAAACTTCAGGATTCACTTCTTCTACCTTTTTTGGTTCAAATTTCTCTTCTATAGGAACTAAAACTGACTGGGATGCCTTTTTGGATGAGGATCTATTCTTCTTAGCCATTGTGTACTAATCCAAGATCAACCCTGATTGATTTAGCCAAAATTGGGAACTTGGCTCTGATACCAATTGTTGTATTTAGTATGGCACTGAGAGGGGGGGTGAATCAGTGTAGCATTCCAAAACATGAATAAACAGCTCTAAAAAATTATAGCAGATAAAACTTATAAATAGATATAATAAGTACCATAAGAGAACATCACACAACACAAATTTTTAACAAGGTTCACCAAAATGGCTACTCCTCAAAAAGAATGGCTGCTTGGACTCCCATCCAAATCCAGCCTCTTGCAAAGCACCAACTTTACAATTTGTTTACCAAGCACCAAGCTGGAAGGAGAACCCACCCCTTATTTTTTTGCATCAACGAAAGGAGCACCAACCCCTAATTTGCCTAGCACTAACTGGACTTCCATTTTGAATAAAAATGTTTGACATATACCTTTGTTATTGTAAGACTCTAACTGGTCTACATCACCTTTGCAATATCTGCGCACTCAGCTCTCTCTTGCGTAATCACTTCACACAGTCTGCTGCACTGCTACAACCAGACTTTGTAATAAAATTTGCCCTTCGCGCTTCTCTGCACACTCTGTGTCGTTTCACATTCTGCTCTCTACTCAACACGAACTTCACTTTCACAAACACTATGCTCGCATTTGCACTTTATCTTAACACACCATTTTTAAACTCGAAGTACCCTTGCTTTTATAGAAGAAATTTTTAGAAACAAACCCTAGAATAACGTCAGCTGAGAAACCCTAGAATTTGTCAGCTGCCAAACCCTAAAATCCGTCGGCTGTAACCCTAAGAATGTCGACTGCAAAACCCTAGAAATTGTCAGCTGCCAAACCCTAAAATCTGTTGACCCAGATTTAACTTTGTCGGCCTCAAACTCTTCTGCCACCTTCGTCACTTTCTTGTAGCTTATTGCCGCAAAATAGTAACACGTCGGCCCTTTTAATTTAATTTAATATTTTAATTTAAATTTTAAATAAAATAAAATTTAAACTAAATATTTAAAATTAAATATCTTCATCACCGGGGCATCTTTTTCAACGAAACAAAGAGCCAACTTGGGTTTTAAGAAAAACCCATTTCAAATTTGTTATCCATGGTTTTAAATAAAACTTTTTATTTTGACTGCCTTGGTTTTCACAAAAAACCTTTAAAATTTAAACTAAATATTTAAAATTAAATATCTTCATCATCGGGGCATCTTTTTCAACGAAACGAAGAGCAAACTTGGGTTTTAAGAAAAACCCATTTCAAATATGTTATCCATGGTTTTAAATAAAACTTTTTATTTTGACTGCCTTGGTTTTCACAAAAAACCTTTTCGCTTCTTGACATCTCAGGTTCTGAAGACTTCTTCTTCTCATTCTGAATTATGTTTTCTATTTCTATGCATCTATAATTTAAGGACTCATGATCTGACTAACTTTTGAAATTTATCCTCTACATCTGAGTGACTTCTGAACTGCCTGTCCATTGCATCATTAGATCTAACTGACTGTATTGACAATAATGACAATCCTCCTGCAACACCTTGCTCAACACTCGAACTCCTATCCATTGTACTTTGGCTGCACCTTGCTGTTCAATAAACTCTTGTCTATTGCATCAATAAATTTGTCTGACTGTGTTGACAACAATGACAATACTGTTTGCTGCACCTTGCTCAACATCAAGCAGGAAAGTTGACCCTCACTAAGGCCTCTCTTCAGAGCATTCCAGTCTATTTCCTCTTCGTTTTCAAAGCCCTTGTGAAGGTTTTCCAAAAAATTGAGAAACTCCAAAAATAATTTTTATGGACTGGATCAGAGGAGAAAAAAAGGATACACCTTGTAGGATGGACCAAAGGGTGAAGACCCAAGTAAAATGGGGGCTTAGGTCTGAGGATAATTGCTCATACGAATTTAGCAAAACTAGCTAAGCAGACATGGCACCTCATTTTTGGTGAAGAAAATGAATAGGAAACTATCATAAAATTAAAGTATCTTCAAAATATGGAATTTCTAAGTGACTCAGTTCCAATCAGAGGTTCTACTTTTTGGAAAGCAATTCTCAATTGTAAGGAAATCATCAAAAAAGGTTTAATATGGGTTTTAGGTAATGGTGAGAGGATAAATTGTTGGAATGAAATGTAGGCTAAGGATGAACCACTGATGCAATATCCTAACTTAGCCCGAATCATAGATATCATAGAAGAACTCATTGGCAGAAAAGTCTTCGATTATATGGTTGAGGATAGAGGCAGAATGAACTGGAAAAAAATAAGGATTCAGGAATTTCAAGCGAAATCAAATGATATTTGTAACATTATCAGGCAAAATTTTATCCCCATGATACCCAAGGAAGATCAAGTGACCTGGGCTCCTAAGAAAAACAAGAAGTTCACTGTTAAATTAGCTTACAAGATTCTACTTGATGACAAGGATTTTGTCCTCCAAAAGGACTTAGTTTGAATAAAAAATTTAATTCCAAAAATTATAGTCTTTTCATGGCTGGTTATCCAAGGAAGAATTCTAACCATTTATAATATGATGCGTAAAGGTATTTGTATCACTAATCATTGTTATATGTGCTGGGCTAATTGGGAGACCATTTATCACATTTTTCTTGAATGCCCTTTTTCCTTGACTATCCTAAGTGGGGTTTTTCAGGCCTTCAATATTTCTTGGGTTAAACCAGCCATCGTACTTGATTTGTTCAACCAATGGCCTTACCCATTTTCAAGATAAAGACTTAGATACATGTGGAAAATTTGTCTCAATCACTATCTTTGGCAAGTGTGGTTAGAAAGGAAGTATAGAGTTTTTAATGAGTCTATCCATGATCATCAAACTATCATTGCCAAGATCCTATCCTTTGCCAATGAGAATGTGAACCTTATCCCTTTTGATAGACATAAACCTTATCTGTAGGAGACCACGATTGCTCAATATTTAAGCTTAACCTTGTTAGATGAGTCTGTGCCTAGGGTAGTCAACCCTAGAGCCAATGTTAAGTGGTTCCTACCTCCTATGGGTTGGTTTAAGCTTAATTTTGATGAAGTGGCTAAGGACAATCCTGGTAGAGTAGGCGTTGGTGATATTGTGTGAGATCACAATGGGAATATGATGCTTGCATTTTCCAAATATTTGGGATCAAGGACAAATGATGAAGCTGAAGCTAGAGCTATGTGGAGAGGCCTTCAAATGACTCAAGACTTAGAAGGCAATTTGAACATATAAGGAGACTCTATGCATGTTATAAATCTCCTCAATAATTGGAAAACACCTCCTTAGAGGATTAAAAAAATTGTTGAAGAGGCTAGGATCCTTTTCCAGGGAAAATAGGACAGAAAAACCCAACATGTATTTCGGGAAGCTAACAAAGTTGCTGATAAGCTGGCCAATTTATGTGTCGATGGTGACAAAATTTTCAAATGGGAACATGGTGTCCCGATCGAAGTAGAGGATCTTATTCAACAAGAATGACAAGAATGATAGTCGAATTTACCAATAGGGAAGGCACTGTAAGTTTGAAGCCTATGAGTATTCCCGTCTCTTTTTTGAAATGGACTCACAATAAAAATTATCCGAGCTGTCAGTCTTGGTGGATGCTGCTTGGAAATACTACAAAGACTAATGGGGATAGTCACATGTCAGATAACATGGCTCCTAATTGTCTTTGTAATTTGTAGTTGGTTGATAATCACAGGGTATGAAAGAAACGACAATATAAGACTTCTAATCGGAGCCATGTGGCCCACAAGATAGCAACCACCATAAATCTAGCCAGCAGGTTCACTTCTCCAAGGCTGATTGGCCAAGATGAGATGTGGTCCCAAAGCATGTCATATATGGAAGAAAGCAATTACCAAAGAATTATTAAGAGTAACTATCAATACAGAGCTTGTGGGAGTTTTTTTTAGTACTCTGCTATGTGTGTCTACAACTTTTTGTTTCTCCACTATTTCAAGGAAGGGATCCGTGTCCATTTATTTTTTTGTAATTATGATGCAGGTGTGTTTTCTCGGGGTATACCCAAAATTTTGTATGGGAAGTTTCTTTTTGATAACAGGCTATGTGCCTTACCGGATGTAATGGCTTTGGCGGCATGTAGATTTTACATATATAGGATCCTTAGTAAGGACATGTTCATCAACAGCCCTGGGCTAATTTTTGTAAAAGGTTTTGGGTCAACCTATAAAACCTGGTATTAATGCTATAGTATCTTATCTACCAAAAAAAATGTGCAACTAATGATGTTTTGACTATTTTACTTTTAAAATAAATAATGTAGTTTAATTTAGATTAATTCTATTTTATACTAACTAATCTTATGTATTGCAAGAGCGAGAGAGTAGGGACTGGTATTGGTGAAGTGGGCCTTGCCTTCAGAAAGGTTAGTATATTTCTCTTCTTATTTAGGCTAATTTACCTCAATAACTATTATTTTATTTAACCTATTCTAACATCTAACTATTCATTGATGCAGGAAAAATAAATATTCTACAGAAGAAAATAAATCCTTGCGAAAGATAAAATAATATTGCAAAAGATATGGAAAGAAAATACTATTTTATTGCTGAACTTCAATCATGTACACTACTAGACATTGTAATCATTTTCAAACAACTACAGAGACTTTGTCAAGGAGCAACTTCTTCAATTTTTTTTCTCTTCGTGCTGAGGACCTTTTCAAAGGCCTCATCATTGTAATTTATATAATTATTTTCAATGAAGTCTTC
Source organism: Wollemia nobilis (assembly GCA_028583015.1). NCBI lineage: Eukaryota > Viridiplantae > Streptophyta > Pinopsida > Araucariales > Araucariaceae > Wollemia > Wollemia nobilis. The sequence goes on from JAQPPZ010008399.1 coordinate 82,627, forward strand.
TGCAATATTTTTTGTCTCTTTCTAACTAATAAAATATAAATCCTAACCTACGTACTGACAACCTTTCTAAAGAAATACAATTTCATAACAAGACGGATATTGGACTAATCAATGCAAGCCCAAGTTCTAAATGAATTTTTCTAAACAAATACAACTTCATAACAAATACGACTTGGACTAATCAATGCAATCCCAAGCGGCAACCACTTTAACAACTTCTTAATTTAAGGAATAAAAATAATAACCTATTGTCCTATTCTTAAGGAAAGATAATTATAAGTTGGTGGAATAATTTAACAACTTTGATCCTCTCCAAATTTTATAACAACTTTAAAAATTTTATTTAATAATAATCAAAACGCCAAATATGCTCTTTCCAATGTTGACAGTCGAATGAATGGTTGTGTATAATATGCTTGTGTTAGATGTGATGTGGCAACAAGGCTTGGTCAACTTTTACTTCGAGCTTTTTGTAGCACCCCTTTCAGTAGACGCTTTGAGTAGCACCTTTCTATAAAACATGTCCATAGATCCCGTAAGTGCACCATATGTTCAGCCACTCTGCATATTCCTACCTCGTGGTTCATCAACCACAACCTTTATCTAGCTCCATACACATATCTGCCTAACAACACAACATCTGCACATAATTTGTGTAAAATATATGCATAAATAAATTTTATAACAATTAATCATATTAATGCATAAATAATTATATTAATATGAAACAACAATTAAAAACCATTCATATCCATTCATTTATAAGAAATATACAAGTAAACCAGATCAATATATTGCAACACTTTGACACTCATGACAATATTCTACATATCTTGATATCATATATTAGTGGTTAACACATGGATAATATTTACATCACATCAAGAACTTGCATATGGTTTTTACTTGAAAACCAAGAATGATTCCATATAACTGACCACCATTGTATATGCTCTTCTACTTTCATCAACACATGAATAGACATGAATATCATGTGCATGAACAATCATATATATAGAGGTAGAGGTAGAGGCAGATATAGACACAACTATAAAATAGAAATACACATTGTAAGCCATGTTTTCATGTGGATTGAAGATGCATGGACCCTCTTCTATGACCACAGATTCTTCTTGATGTTCTATTTTCAAATAATTATCACACTTGTTAATTATGATGATCTAGTCCTATGTTTGTGGGACTCAATCTATGATTTTATGAAGCTAGTATTGAGAAGGTTTAGCTTGGTATAGGGTAATAGTGTATTTTGGTAGCATGGTCATATGTATGCACAACCTCCTCTATGGTGGTGAAGGTGATAATCCAGAGGTAAGGGAGAGCCAAAATTTTATACAAGTTGAACACCACCAAACTAGGCAACTTGATAGATAATTCATCTTATAGGATCAAAGTACAACTCCTCTATATATATGTTAGGGAGTGCATGAATCTAGAATGAGCCTCATTCATTGATGTGAATAATTCACCTAGAAAATTTTAGTTCAAAGCTACACTAAAAGAAGAAATTCTATACCGAGGATAATTCTAACTACAAATACAAGGACTAAAAACAAAAGTAGGATTACTATAAATTTTCAAACCATAGCAACATTGAATAATTGAAACATGGAAATTTAGAACACTAACAATTACAAAAACTCAAAACAAGAGAAATTAATATCACTTGCCTCTTTGAGGGAGAAAGCTTATTACAAAATATAGTCCAAATATTCTCTAGCCTTGTAAGGGTTACATCCTTAACTTTTTATATTTTTGACAAACATATTTCCTAACTATTATATAATAATATTTTATAACAATTTTCCTTGGTAGTTACATATATGATTCTATGATAGTTACATATGTGATTCTATGACAATATTCTCCTACCTATTCCTAACTTGACATGTGGCCTTCTTCATATACACCATATGGTAAAATAACATAGGCCAACATGGATTACATTAATGGGGTATGTAACATAACACTCCCTTAGAAAAGCTTTACCCTCAAAGCTAAAAAGTGGGGAACTGTAATTGGATTTCTTGCAATGGCTCCCATTTGGCATCTGTTGGTTGGTGCCCATGATATTGTACAATGAATTCAATGATATCATGGGAGAAAAGTTGTTGAGTCTATTGATCAAGTAATACTAGTGGTTTGAGAATAACAAATCCTTATTCTTCTAGTTTGGGAAGTACCATCTATATAGTGACATCAACAAGGCACTAAAAAATCTTTGGCTTAGCAAGTAGAGAGTATTCAAAAGCATACGAGGCAAGTTGGAGCTTTTTTATAATGATTTCACCAAAAAACTATAAAATATTTGGCTTGGTGAGAAGTTGTTGGGGTAGAAGTGTTCACTCTAGCAACAAATAAAATTCTAAAAGGAAATAAAGCCAAACCTTTTTCTAATGATTTCAACTTAAGCTTCCAAAAGTTTTGACCTAGTGAATAGGCTTGCATTAAGAAGGAAAAGTATCCTAGAAGGTAATACAAAGGAATGAAGCATCCTAGACCAAAGGCTATCAACATGAAAAATTATTTCAACTTCTAATATGTTTGACATGCTTGGAAATAAAAATTGCTTTCAGAAGAAGGCACTTGAAACTCCCATATAAAAGTAGTTAGGCCAAAAAGTGACAAAAAATTTATCAAAGCATAATTTAATATCTTTTAAATCATAACTGCAAGAGGGATGATGGAGTACATGTTAAATGTGATGAAGATGTTGAGTGGTCTTGGATCATCCTAGGTCATGCATAACTAGTTTGCTCATGATTATAAATTGTAGTTAGTTTCATCCCTTGATAGGTGAATAATATAAATAGAGGAATGGTCCTCATTATAAAGCATCAAATAGTTTATGGTTTACTTGAAGTAAGATTTATGTTTATACTATTATAATGCAAGCAAGAGTTGTTTGAATTATTCCAATTAAAGTTTGTAGAATTATAAATACAATGATATTATAATTTTGGACATTTTTGTTTATGCTTTAATTGAAGCATGATATATTAGGCTTAAGTATTTTTGCCTTATTTTTATTAGAATGTTTGGAAAGTTATATGTTGTGATATCTAGGCTTACTATATTTTTGAATAGCTTTAATTGAGGATTGATATGTTAGGCTTTGCTTCTAGTATATGGTTAATGCTCAATCAACTAAATTTTATGTTGTTATCTAAATGATAGGAGAATACTAAAGGACTCCACCATTGGCCTATTAAATATTGATCTAGTAAAAACCCAACCACATGCAAAATAAGGGAAACCCATTTTAATTTTCTAATTCATTTGTTGAGGTTGCCAATGACTTGTTAAAATGCACTATCATTTTTTTTTTTTATAAGGTATATCCCTTGAGTTTGAACTTATCAAATGGGTTAGAAGAGTTTGGGAAAATTCCAAAGTAAGGATAGTTGAGGCTATCTGAGGACTAGGAAGGGGCTACATAACTATTTCCTTTGCAAACCCTAAACATGACTAAAAAAGTCTCCAATATGGAACATGGGTCATCTATAGGAGAACTAGATATCTTTAAGGCTAATATTTGGATTTTCATCCAAAGGAACCCTCTAGGAGAAAATACCATTTTTGGATAAAACTTCCCTTTTTATCTCTCTCATTTTACTCCTTTTTGATAAAATTGTTGTTCTCCTTGGTAGGGTTTTGTGCTCTCACCTTGTATTGAAAAAATTGTCTAATTATAGAGTTCACCCCTATATTTATGTGGAAATGGACATATCTAAGCCATTGCTCCCTCCCTTGACCTCAATGGTCTAGGTTTCCATGTTAATAAATCTCTTGTATACCTAAACCTACCCAATGCCTATTTTTTACTATAAAGAATTTGGACACTTGATAAAAAATTGTCTAAAAAATTAGTGAAAAATAAACAAATGGATGTCATTTCTCAAAAATAGCTAAAAAAACCCTTGCTAATGGCCCTCATATAAAATCTACTTGGAATTTAGATGGGAAATTCCCTATCGATGGTCCTCAATGCCCCCAAATCTTGAAGATCCTTCTCCACTTCCTTAGGTCAAACTCCTCAAGAACCCCTTGATTCTTCCACATCATAGACTAGATTTAATTATATTCATATTAATATTAAATTCCCTCTAGATTTAACTAAGGGCCTTGAGTTATCTCTCTTTCCTTCACTGAACTATATTAAATACAAATCTATGAAAAATGGGTGGATAATGGTGGGTAAGTGAAAATAATTTTCGATCCCCCTAAATCACTTCTTCCAAATAGAGGAAAAAGTCTTATGTCAATGATATTGCTAAATCCTTCTCTTAAGTTACCAATAATATGGTTCCAATTAGACAATGCACACAAGTTTCCCTTCAATGAAAATAAATTCTAGTATCTAATTCATAAGGTCAAGGATCCTCTAAATCATCCCTCATTAATTTAAAATTTATGTATTGGAATGTTTGGGGACTCTCCCTCCCTTATTGTAAGTTTCAAGTTTGAAAGGTTGTAGTAGAGAATTACATTTTTGTTATTTTTCTTCAAGAATTAAAAGTCATTGGTCAAGTTCTCTCCCATTGTATGGAAATTATTGGTTGGGGATATGCATATGCATTTACCACATATCATACCAATGGTAAAGGAGGTTTTACCCTATTCATATCTAGGTGTCTTTATTATGTTATTTTGGACCATGATGAAGATCCTACTAACCATTGTGTTTTGGTTAGATTGACTATGAACTCTTAGTTTATTGATTTTTTTTCTATCTATGATTCCAATGAACCTCCTAATTGCATAGACATATATGTATAGTTAGTTGTCTCTCTTCCTCTTATAAAATGAATCATATGAGGTGAATTTAATATGATTGAAAATCATAGTGACAAAAACTAGGCTTGTAGAAAACCCTTTTTAATAACTGAATTTGGTAGGTGGCTATTTTACCATAATCATTTAGATGTGCATGACATCTTCTTTATTAAATCCTAATATCATAGAGATAATTGGTTTGTGTAGTCCAACTATCATCAAAGCTATACCATGAAGCTTGTCATCTGGACAAATTTTATTTTAGTAAATATTGTATGGACAAATTCTCCATCCACAAGCAAGTCAACATTCTTTCTCACACAACTGTCTGATTACCTTCCTATATTATATTCTATTCTAACTTACCATGTCTCCATTGATTCCATGCTACTTCAATTTAAATTAAATTTTTCCCACATTGATAACGCTACCTATTTCCACCTCATCGAGCTTGTCTAGAACATATTTCCTAGACCAACTAGTAATATTAGATAGATCAAATGGTTTGAAATAATAATTTCCAATAATATTTGCTTCCCTTAGATGGTATGGGAACTCTATTTCTATTAGGGATAAGACTCAAGAGATCCACCTTCATAAAGATATTTCTCATCATCATTCTAGTCTTATGAAAGACCCCATGAATATTGTTGTTCAAAGTGATCTAGCTAGTGCTAAAAACTGAGTGAAATTTTATGAGTATTACCATGCTAAAGGAGTGCATATTAGATTTAATCTCAATTGGATATTCTAGGGTGACAAGGGAAATCAAATTTTCTTTAACTACCTCAGGAATAATTTTTTTTTAAAAAGGATTACTAAGTTGGAGGAACTTTTAGGTCATTCCCTTTCTGACACCAATGAGATCACGAATATTTTTGTAACCCTCTAAGATTTTTTCTTTGGAGCCTAGGGATGAAATCCAAATTATCTTAATGGAAAATTAGTAGGAACATATTCCCTTCCTAGTAGACCCTTTCATTTGGGATCAACTTGAACAACCTCTTTTCTTGAATGATCTACATAATGCTATTTTTTAATGGAGAAAGATAAAGCTCTCAGTATGGATGGTATTCAAGTGGAGTTTTATAAAAATAATTAGCGTATCCTTTTGTTAGATCTTCATCATATGTACTTGGAAGATCTCTAGAATAGTTCCCTTGAAGCTTACATTAATGTAAGGTTAATCAAACTTATTTCTAAAGGAACGATTCATAACAAAATCTCCAATTGGAGACCAATTACCCTCCTAAATATTTTGTACAAGATCATAGTTAAAGATATAGCTTTAAAAATCAATCTTGTTGCACAAGCTATTATTCACCCAAAACAATCTAGTTCTCTTAAAGGTTGTTATATCTTGGATAATCTTATGATGACACTGGAAACAATGTAATGAGCTATCAACTCTACTCAAGATGCCCTCTTGGTTAAGTTAGATTTTGATAAAGCATATGATAGAATAAGATGGGATTTTATCCTTCGTATGCTTTCTTGGATTGATTTTGGTCCAAAATTTTTTAATCAAATTGGTATGATATTTGGTGATGCTTCAAATTTTATTCAAATTAATGAAGCTCTATCCCCTTCCTTCCCTCTACAATGGTCTATTATATAAGTTTACCCTATTGCTCCTTTTTTGTATGTTCTTATTGTTAATTCTCTTGGATATCTTCTTCATAAGGCTCAATTTGATGGCCTCAATTAAGGAATTAAGTTTCATAGGAATAAAAGTATTCTTAATTTACATTTTTCTAATGATTTCCTTCTTTTCTTCAAATTACTTAGTAGGAGGTGTAAACTATCAAAGATATTGTACAATTTGTTTGTGATGTCTCTGGCTCTCGTATCAATAACTCTATAACTAAAATCTTCTATACTTTGTCCAAACCTAGTGGATGCAACTTCTCAACTGAGTGGAAGATCATCCCTTATGGAACAATGATTCGATACTTGGGAATCCCCTTTGGGATTAATATTTCTCCCAAATATATATGGAATTGGGTTATGGAAAGAATTCAAAATAAATTCAGTACATGGTTAATTTAGTTTCTCTCCTTAGCAAGAATAATTCAAGTTGCAAATAAAGTTATTACAACCTCTCATGTTTACTACTTCTCTTGTTGGATGGCTTCCAAGGAAGCCTATAACAAATTTACTCAAGCCATTCATAATTTTTTATGGACCATGTGTAATTGAGAAGTAGGAATGACAACCATCTTGTTGGAACTTTATACTCAACCAAAGGCTTCAAGAGGCTTAATTATTATTGACCCTCTTACCTAGAGTAAAAGTTTGGCTATGTAATGGGTTTCTAGAGCCATCACAGGAGATACAAATTGGAAATACTTTTTCCAATACAAAATCTCCCAAGCTACTCACAAAGGTAAATGGAAAGAAACCCCATGGGAGGATAAGGTCCTTAATATACCATACTTTATGGTTAAATGATTTATTCCTCTTACCTATTACTCGAAAGCTTGGCAACCATTTTTGCAACTAGTTTTGCATTTATTGGCTTGGAAGTTTGGCTTCTTTAGACATGTTCTAAGCATCAATTTAAACAGTATTTGGTAGAATATAATTATCCTTCATAATGATAAAAATTTATCTCTATGAAGTTCTCTTTGAGGACTTGCATTTCTAAAGAAAGGCTTAAATATAATTAGAGATATTTTGGATTTGGTTGGTTGCTCAATTATTTCCTAGAACCAAATCCACAATTATTTCTTCCTTCCCTCTTTGTTAAAAGAGTGTTATGTATTTGTCATGGATTCCATTCCATGTGATATTATTATAAATTTGGAAACAATTACCTATGATATATGGACTGATTGAAGATAGGCTAATGACCATAAAATATCTTCTATTAAACCCAATTAAATCTAAAAAAAAAAATTGTGTCCTTTATCATCAGAATCTAAGTTCAATGTCAAGTGGAAAATAAATTTTTACAATACCCAATGGTAATATCCTATTGTTAAAATTTGAAAATTTTATGTTAAATCCAAAACTCAGCTTCTTGGAAGGCAAGTTTTGCATAAAAAAAATCAACTTCTAAAGTTTGGCTTCAATTTCACATATTTTCCTTCAAAGCAAATCTTGCAATGCTTCAGAAAATCTATTCACTTGTTTTGGTTCTATGACATTATTAAATAATTTTGGGATTTCTTCTTCACTATTTATTCCCCTCCTACACTAGATCTTGAAAGAATTCTCTACTCATTTTTTCCAGCTAGATCATTGCCCCAAACTTTGGGATGTTTGTAGAGTCATCCTTCTCAAACATACGTGGAATTTCAGATGCAGAAATATGTTTATTAATTCCACTCTTCCATGTGGTATAATTTTAGCAGGATTCACCTTTGATATTCTACTACATATGGGACACATTCTTTCCCATGTTCATGGAGCCTCCAACACATTGGGAGATGTTACCAATAGGCTTCATCAACTTTTTTACAGGATCCAAGATCTTTAGAAGATCCAATAGGAAAAAAAAAAGGTAGTAAACAATGATGATGTATAAATCATTAATTTTATTTCTTCCTTGAATACTTTAGAAGATATAATGTAGGTCATGCCCAAATCATCATTGCATGACAAGATCTCCTACGGATGAGTGATGATATTTGGTGTATTGCAACAAGATACAACTATAGTTATTTTGTTTATATTAGCTTCTATTATTATATGTATTCAATTATGGATGCTTTACTCCTTATCCACCTCATTGTTTTATTGGTGGATGATGTTAACTCCATATTATTATAATCATTTTATTGATGATATAATATAATCTAGTTTTCTCTAAAAAATGATTGAAATTGCTTAAAAGGAATCTTGGAACCCAAGGAGAGGGTAACAATGATAAAAGAATAATTATAGGAGCCAATTGTCCCCAAAATAAAAAAGGAGAAAGGGTTTTTGTATCTCCAAGACCAATATAGAATTATAATGTCTTGATTGTATAAATTCCAAAAAAATTATAAAAGACCTTTGAAAATATTCTTAAGGATCAAATATGCTTTGATACCATTGATATGAAATAATCTAGTTATATTAATATAGATTGTCCTTTAAAGGCATATATCTCACAATTTAGGGTCCACTAGTAAGATTAAAAAAGAAATTATATAATCCTATGATAGTGAGGAACACAAGCTTATACTGAGAGGGAGGGTGAACAATATAAGATAAAACATTTCTCTTTTATTTCCAAAGTAATAAATTGAAATAATATCAATGCAATAATAATTTAATGCACATAATCATCATACACACAAGAGACAAGTATTTACATGGAAACACCCTTTTGGGAGAAAACCATGGCAAAATATTTTTTACATATTTATTCAATAAATTTCGTGGGTACCAACCCATAGGAGACACCAATCCCCTGGTACAAGTTCGTGGAAACCAACCCATAGGAGACACAAATATCCTATACAAGTTTGTGGGTACCAACCCACAGGAGACACCAATCCCCTTGCTCATGTTCATGGGTACAAATCCATAGGAGACACCAATCCCCTTGCTCAAGTTTGTGGTAACCAAACCATAGGAGACACCAATCCCCTTACTCACGTTTATGGGAACTAACCCATAGGAGACACAAATACCCTTTCTCAAGTTCATGGGCACCAACCCACTCAGTTCTACTCCAAAAATGATCACAACCACTGTTCAAATATGCTCCCAAATTGGCTTAAAACCATTGCTCAAATATTCTCCAAAACCTTCTCACAAACACTGCTCAAAGCTACTCCAAAACCTACTCACAAACATTGCTCAAATCTGCTCCAAAAATGATCAATAATGGCATCAAGCTCTTCATATTTTCTTGAGTTTTCTTTCTTCAACTAAAAGGTAATTTAGATATATTCTACCCAGAATTCATTGAACTTCATGAACATATAGAGGATGATATGCACTAGTGTAGAAAGCTTCAAATGGCCAATATGTTCTTCACATTCATTAAGTCTATCACTTCCACATGTTTCACATTTATCACAATTTAAATTAGTCTTAGTCTAGCACTGGATAACTTACTTGTGTGTTGAATTAGAGATGCTAATACCTTGCTTTTATTCCACTATCATGTGCACTTTTTCTTCTTCTTGAGATGGATAAATTGTCCTTCCTTTATTATTAAATGTTTGGGTGAATATGTGCACTTAATCCTCTTACTCTATTCTTTGATGTCTTAACTTGTTTCAAATATGTGTCCTCCTAATTTGCCTCAATAATGATGATATTCCTTTTACAAGTGCTTTCCAAATCCACCTTGATAATGATGATCTTCTTTTTAATTTTATAAAATAAAACTTTATAACAACAACATGACTCCTTATATCTCCATTTTAAGACTTACAAAATAAAACATTATAATAACAACATGAATCCTTATATCTCCCTTTTAAAACATGTAAAATAAAACTTTATAATAACAACATGACTCCTTATATCTCCCTTTAATCAAATTTAATTAAAATATTTACCTTTACCTTGCACAGAAAAAATTAGCAAGCCACAGAGGATATTCAACCTTTGGACCTCTAGTAGCGTAGTGCCCTAATGTGGGCTCATGACCAACTGATCTAACCCAATGGATAAAACCAAAGAGCACAATAAAATATATGAATCATTTGTTGTGCTATCTTTAACAACAAATTTACAGCAAAATAGGCACCAAGGAGATTCGACCCTTAAACCTTCTACACCATAGTGCCCTAACACGGGCTTGTAACCAACTATGCTAACCCACTAGTTGAGATTAAAGGGAATAATAAAATACTTTAACCTTTCAAACCTTGCACTTCAGTCGCACATCAAAGAGGTTGTCAAGGGGATTCAAACTTTGGACCTTCTTCATCGTAGCACCCTAACACATGCTAGGAAATCGACTGGGCTAACCCAATGGTTGAAATTAAAAGGGTACATTCAGATATTTTAACCTTCCTTCGGATTGCTGCTACATCGCCAAACGTCCTACCAAATATTCAACTTGCTCTCCTATCCAGAGCGTCCTCCCTTATCTTCTTATCACTGCTCATTCTTATCTCGAAGGATATTCAAATCACTTGCTCACATGAAAATGAATTAATGATCTTATATTAATATGCTTCCCTTTTGTCATTTGTGTCCAAGGAGGTCAGCCCATGCATTTAAACATTAATATGCTTTCACTTTGCTATTTGCACCCAAGGAGGTCGGCCCATGCATTTAAACCTTTGACTTCAAATTCACTTTTATATGGTGTTCAAGTCGGCCCACTCTCTTTTAAAATTCTTTTATATTATAGTATTTAAATTTATGATTTATAATATTTAAATATTTAAACTTTTATTCAAAATATATTTAAATATTTTGATTAAATATAAACCTTCCACTTTAATATTTAAATATTTCATTTAAATATTAAAGCATATAAAATTCCTTTGAAGATATCTGCCTTGACATAAATGACAATATTAAATTAGCCTTGAAGATATCTGCCTTGAAATAAATGACAACTCAATAATTCTAACAATATCCCCATTTGTCATTGATGGAAACCCTACAAAGAAACTATCCTTTACTGAAATAGGATCACAAGTTGCTCCCCCTTACTAAAATTCTCCCCCTTTGACATCAATGGCAAAGGCTCCTCGAGGTTGAAAAATAAGACACTTGAAAATACCTCCTTACTCACTACTCTAATTGAGATAATCAATTATGAGATGGGAGTAAAACTCCCAAATTACTATGCTCATTTTCTTGTTCCATTTTCTTTCTCCAAACTTTGGAGGTCATATTATTTTGAAAAAATTGACTATTCTCCTTCTTACTTGATTTTAGAAGTTCAAGGAACACTGTTCTACACCATATAGCTATATGCCTAAAATTATTACATTTGTAACAAATGATGTTGTAGTCCATGAGAGGTGCAAATGAATTGAAATTTCTCTTGGTGAAGCCAAAATTATTTTTAGCACATACCTTGCATTTTACAGCTTTATAACCAAATTGGTTACATGAGAAACAATAACCATGGAAGAAATATTGAAACCTGACTAATTGCCTTGGAGGATATTACCACATGGTTCTATTATTGATATTTTTGTGATGGACTTTAATCCTTGATGATGCTTTGTTTTCTTCCTCCTTGATGCTTCTACTTCTCAACACATCATCATAGGTCTTAGGCTCTTTTTTAATTATTTTATTTGATGCCTTTGTTTCTTTTGAGCTTGACTCTACATTTTGTTTCTTTTGAATTTATTCAAAACCAAAACCAGTCTTTATAATCGAAGATCTTTGTGCTTTAATAATATCATCCAAAATTTTTGTGTTTTTATCAAACTTATGTTTCTTATCATTAGATTGTTCACTTCATTTCTTAGAGAGACAACCTCATGCTCTAGTTTTCCACATTCATACTCTTTTACCTTTAACTGCTTAGCCATACCTTCTTCAATTTGCCTTGCCTCTTCAACTTTAAATTTCAAATCAACGAGTTCTTGTGACAACTTTACCTTTGTCTTCTCATCATATTGTACTTGAGTCTTCAATATTGAGTTCTTATTTTTGTGCCTTTTCAACTCTTCAAGAGCAACAACAAGTTCCTCTTCTATGTCAACTATGGCTTCCTTTTCATTTTTTTTATCTCTCTCCTCTTCTTGTTTTTCAACAACAGGAGCATCTTCTTTCACTTCCATGGACAAAAATAGGATTTCTTCTCTTCCACTATCAGAGAGACTTTCATCACTATTGGAAGAACTACTTGCTTCCTCAACATAAAGACTCTTCTTGTGCATTTGAAAGATCTTCTTCTCATGCTTGCTTTGACCGTGCCTATTTTTCTTTTCATGATAAAATTTTATTTCTTTCCTTCTCTTGTTTTCCTTTTCTTCTTCATTGCTACTACTTCCATCTTGTGGGAAATTAGATTCATAGTGACCAATGTTACCATAGTTAAAACATTTCACAGTGTGCATACCTTTGTGTTTTTTTGGACCCTTGTTATTTATTCACACAAAGTTAGCTTCTGCTTCACTGCTTGATTCTTCACTTGATTCTGATTTTTATTCTTTGTCTTCTTTGAAGCTTTAAATGCGGTCTTCCATTTGGATTTTTGATATTTTTCAGTTCTCATATCATAGGTTGTGATAATTTCGTGTAGCTCATCCATGCTTAAGGTTTTAAGATCCTTTATTTCTTCAATCACTGAAACCTTTGAATCAAATCTCATAGGAAGTGACCTTAATATTTTTTGAATGATCTTAGAGTCTTCAATACTTTCTCTAAGTCCATGAATGGTATTGAAAAATTCATCAACGTGGAGTAGATATTTGACAATATATTCCTCATATTTCATCTTCAAATATTCAAACTTCATCCTGTGGGTTTTATGTTTTGCCATTTTAACTTTGTCATCTCCTTAATATGTTCTTTGTAACTTACCCCATATTTTTTTGTTGAGGTGCATTGCATGAATTTCATAAACTCTGATTCACATAACCCACTTAATATTGCATTCATTGCCCTGTCATTATTTTCAAATGGTTTCTTGCCATATCGATCTGTAGGAGGAGTTGTAGGTGGTGTGAACCCATCCTCAATGGATTTCCATATATCATAGCCATGTGCCATCAAATAAGTCCACATCCTCACACTCTAGAATGCATAGTTAGTTCCATCAAACAATGGAGCCCTATTTGATGAAAAACCTTCTTGGAAAGCCATGTGTGTTCTTGTAAGATATTATTTCAAGCTATTAGGCTTTCACGAAGGAACTTGATCTAATACCAATTGAAGAACATAAGCTTATACTAAGAGGGGGGTGAACAGTATATGATAAAACTTTTATCTTTTCTTTCCAAAATAGTAACTTGAAATAATATCAATGCAATAATAAATCAATGCACATAATCATCATACACACAAGAGACAAGGATTTACGTGGAAACACCCTTTTGGAAGAAAACCACAACAAAATATTACTTATATATTTCTTCAATAAATTTTGTGGGCACCAACCCATAGGAGACACCAATTCCCTAGTACAAGTTCATGGGCACCAATCCATAGGAGACACCAATCCCATATACAAGTTTGTGGGAACCAACCCATAGGAGACACGAATCCCCTTGCTCAAGTTTGTGGGCAACAACCCACAAGAGACACCAATACCCTCACTCAATTTCATGGGCACCAACCCAAAGGAGACACGAATCCCATTGCTCAAGTTCATGAGCACCAACCCATAGGAGACACCAATACCCTTTCCCAAGTTTGTGGGCACCAACCCACTTAGTTCTAATCCAAAAATAATCACAACCACTACTCAAATATGCTCCCAAATTTGCTTACAACCATTGCTCAAATTTTCTCCAAAACCTGCTCATAAACATTGCTCAAATCTTATCCAAAACCTGCTCATAAACATTACTCAAATCTACTCCAAAATATGATCAATAATGGCATCAAGTTATTCACCTTTTATTGAGTTTTCTTTCTTTAACTAAAAGACAATTTAGACATATTCTACCCAGAATTCATTTAACTTCATGAACATATAGAGGATGACATGCACTAGTGTAGAAAGCTTCAAATGGCCAGTATGTTCTTCACATTCATTAATTCTGTCACTTCCACATATTTCATATTTATCACAACTTAATGTAGTCTTAGTATAGCACTGGATAACTTACTTGCATGTTGAATTTGAGAAGCTAATACCTTGCTTTTATTCCACTATCATGTGCACTTTTTCTTCTTCTTGAGATGGATGAATTGTCCTTAATTTTTTAATTGAATTCTTGGGTGAATATGTGCACTTAATCCTCTTACTCTATTCTTTGATGTCTTGACTTGTTTCAAATTTGTGCCACGAAATCTACCTCAATAATGATGATCTTCCTTTTACATGTGCTTTCCAAATTTGCCTTGATACTGATGATCTTCTTTTGAAATTTATAAAATAAAACTTTATAACAACAACATGACTTGTTATATCTCCCTTTTAAAACTTGCAAAATAAAACTTTATAATAACAAATGAATCCTTATATCTTCCTTTTAAAACTTGCAAAATAAAACTTTATAATAACAACATGACTCCTTATATCTCCCTTTAATAAAATTTAATTTAAAGCTTTACCTTTATTTTGCACAACAAACTTAGCAAGCCATAGAGGAGATTCAACCTTTGGATCTCTAGTAGGGTGGTGCCCTAACGTGGGCTCGTGACCAACTGAGCTAACCCAATAGATGAAACCAAAGAACACAATAAAATATATGAATCCTTATTTACGCTATCTCAAACAAAAAATGCACAACAAAATAGGCATCGACGAGATTTGACCCTTGAGCCTTCTGCATCGTAATGCCCTAACAAAGGCTTGTAACTTATTGGGCTAACCCAACATTTGATATCAAAGGGCACAGTAAAATACTTGAACCTTCCGTACCTTGCACTTTAGTCACACGACAATAATACTGTCGAGGGGATTCAAAATTTGGATCTTCTTCACCGCAGTGCCCTAACGTGGGCTAGGCAACTGTCTAGGCTAACCCAATGGTTGAAATTAAAAGGACACATTAAAATAGTTTAAACTTCCTTCGGATTGCTGCTACACCGCCGAACAACCTCCCAAATATTCAACTTGCGCTCCTCTCTGGGACGTCCTCCCTTATCTTCTTCTCATTGCTCGCTCTTCTCTCAAAGGATATTCAAATTGCTTGCTCACATCAAAATGAATTAGTGACCTTATATTAATATGCTTAACTTTTTTCATTTGCACCCAAGGAGGTCGGCCCATGCATTTAAAAATTAATATGCTTTCACTTTGCTATTTGTGCCCAAGGAGGTCGACCCATGCATTTAAACCTTTGAATTTTAAATTCACTTTTATATGGTGCTCAAGTCAGCCCACTCTCTTTTAAAATCCTTTTATATTATAGTATTTAAATCTATTATTTAAATATTATAATATTTAAATATTTAAACTTTTATTCAAAATATATTTAAATTTTTTGATTTAAATATAAACCTTCCACTTTAATATTTAAATATTTCATTTAAATATTAAAGCATATAAAATCACCTTTGAAGATATTTGCCTTGACATCAATGACAATATTAAATCACCCTTGAAGATATCTACCTTGACATCAATGACAACTCAATAATTCTAACAAGATAGTAGTTAAATCTTCAATAAATTATAAATTTTTGATATTCATAATTAAATTAAATAAATAATAAAACACACTTGTTTTCAACTTTTCCAAATAAAATTATCAATATTAATTATATAAATAACTAAAATTTAAAAATTAATCAAACAACATGACCTCAAGTGAGTAAGAATGTGGGCCTTCCATATAAAGGATAAAGTTTAAATTTTATTAGGTGATATATGTAAATACATAAATATTGTTTGTTAAAATATTATATAGATTACTATATTGTTCATGAAAATAATATGATAAAATCCTCGTAATGTAATATAAAAAAGATAGCCCCTAAGGGCTAAATGAATTGGTAGTTATCTGTATAGCCAGACACTTACCAAGAAGAGACCCAGGTTCAAACCTTGGGGGAATGATGTTGCAAAGGTAGTAGTCTATTTTGAATCCTTTAATTGCATACCAAACTGACAACAACAATACAAATCCTCAGTGACCGATGGTCCTCCTCATGCCTTGTCAGCAATAATGAGGTGGTATAGGTTTTTTGGGAGCATCCCCTATGGTTTGAACCCTACACTTGGTAGTTACTAGAAATAGTGTGGATGTAACCAACCTCCCTATGTATCCAAAAGTATATATAAATAATATTTATTTCAATTTTAAAATTAAAATATTAAATTAGCACAAAATAACAAGCTTAATATTAATAACTGCAAGCTTACTATAGTGATAAGGGCTTTGGGCTCGCTTTAGGATGTCAGAGGTTCAAACATTACTCAGTATGAGGGAACTAATATCCCTCATAAAAACCTGTGTAAACTCATTAAAAAATCAAGTGGCATTAGCTCAACCAGTTAGATTCCTCGTTATTTAAATTGGAGACCAAAGTTCAAATCTTGCCAAGTGATACATGGATAATATATGTTAGGACCCCATCCTAACATTATTTTTGTAATTCTCAATTGCTTATGTAATGACCCACGTCCAATGTGGGAACCCACTTATATTGTTATTTTGTAATACTTTTGTAATGGTATGTGGCAAGTAAGGCACCTAGACAAGTGGTGCCCTTTTATGTAACCATTATCAAGTATGTAACCGATATTTGGTAGAAGATTCTAGCTCGAGTGGCATTTTGCATGTAAGTCAACTCTTGAGCTTAGGGTTAGGGTTGCATGAAGTCTTTCTTTAAAATATATGAAGTCATGTACGAATGTATCTTTTTGCAAATTAATGAAATATTGAAGGAGGTAACCCCTTGAAGAGGCCTGCAATTCAAAGTTATTTTGTGAGATTATTTTCATTCTGCAATTACTTCTTTGCATAATATGTTATGTTATTTGATGAATTTTCTATTATTTTCAGTATTTGTGTTAGTGAGCTTTATTTTATTAGTAGTTTCCTAACAAGTGGTATCAGAGCACTTTCCAAGGTTGAGTTTTGCTATGATTGCGACAATTTTTGCCCATCCACTCCAATTTCTAGGTATAATTTTCTTGTGTTTTCCATTTTTTGTTTATCCTTTATATAAAAAAAACAACAAAAACTAGCAAGACAAAAAAATTTATAGTATTTTTTTAGTTGAGTAATAAACCCTATGCCATGGGTTTTAAAGTATCATAGAGAAGCTATCATTATTGGCTAAGCTAAATATCCCATAAGGCATCTAGTGAAGTAAGGAGTGATTAGAATCCAATACCCAAGCCTTAGACAATACATATGCACGAAATCGAGCTCCCATGTATCTTGGGGTATTTAGGGAGACCATATAGGATTAAACAAAATTTTATCCATTAGGAAGATTTTTTGGCCTTATATTATCCATAGTACATGGGACACAACATCCTAGAATATTACCCTCCTATATTTTCAAAGAGGTAGATAGTGTGCTCAAGGGTATGTGTGGAATCATCCTTGGGTAATGGCATGAAATATTGGTTCGAGCACTATTTTTCATAACTACGGTATAACATATAGCATATGGGTATTACATGCTCCCTTGTCTAGTGTAACTTGGTTCTATCAAAAAATTCAACCTACAAAAATAAAAAATAAAAGCCTTCCTATTCTGCTAAACCTGCAATTTTTTTCCACAAAAGAGAGCATACGGAGGAGACTTCCCTATCGCGAAAAATAACTACACGCACCAAACAATTAGGGTAGAGTCTACAAGTATCCATGATAGTCCAAAAATATTCCATTAACAGTCAGGTCAATGGCAGTAATAGTCAGGTCAATCATCTGTAATAGTCAGTAAATACAAAGTGGTTAATGACAAACAAAATAGATAGTGTCAGTAACCACTTAGTACAAAGAATCATAGAGTTAGTAATTGAATAGTGATAGTGGCTATAGTATAGGTGATAGGAAAGTGTTGGGCATGGGTAGTAGTCAGACTAGATAGGGAAGAGTCGGTTGACACAGTACCCAAATTTTGCATTGAACCTCCAAGAGAAGGACTGACCTCACCAGTAGAATCATCAAAATAGTAGTAAAAAAAGAAAGAGAAAGAAGTGTCTGGTGTGTCCAAAATTAGTGTTGAGATATATATCTCATTTTGACCATATTTGCAAGCTGATCAATTTGATATACAACACCCAAGCACTTTTTAAGACTCCTTACTAAAAATAGTAACTCCTATAGTCACTCTTCTATTTTTAGCAATTTAATGAAAGAGGTTCAAGATTTCCCAAAATGGCTAGTGGCACTTGTGGATATCAAAAATAGGTAGAAAAAGGCACCGCAATGTTTGAATCCATAAATATCATCCTTGATAGCCTTACCCAAGAAAATCATGGCATAAGGAAGAACTTCAAGGCTTTAGAGGTGAATACCTTCACTCCAAAGACCGCTCGGAAGAACAACTAGTGGAAGTTGAGTCCATATTGCAAGGTGGACCAAAAGAGTTTGAGTACTATACAATATAATCAGGTCAAGGAAATTGAAAGGAAGTGGATGACTCTCCCCATCACTATGACTATGATCCTACCTTTAAGATGCCTAAGTTGGACTTTCCTAAGTTCAATGGGAAGGATGTAGATGGATGGTTATGTCATGTGGATTAATTTTTTAAAATCTATAATATCCCTAGATATTATTGGGTTTAGATGGCTTCCTTAAACTTGGAATATAAATATTTATAGTGGTACCAATGGTTGCAACACACCACTCTTGATTCTTATTGGGAAGAATTTGAGTTCGAACTACTCACACGATTTGGCCCTAGTGAGTATGATAACTTTATAGGAGCATTGAACAAGTTGAAATAAACTTCTTCAGTTTAGGATTACCAAACTCAATTTGAGAAATTGGCCAAAAAAACTAGAGGGTTGAATGAAGGGTTTTTATGAGCTGTATTATTAGTGTCTTGAAGGATGATCTTCAAACTGAGGTTAAGATGTTTAAACCATAAATAATGATGTAGGCCATAAGCCTAGCATAGTTGGTTGAGTAAAAAATTTTAGCTCAAAGGAGGAAAGTAAATTTCAACCAACCAAACCCTCTTTTCCTTCTAAGTTCACAAGCAATTGGGAACATAAATATATCCCCTCAAAATGCTTGACCACCGAGGAAATGGATGCTTGACAAGACCAAGGGTTGTGCTATAATTTTGATGAAAAATATGTTAGGGGGTATAGGTGTGCCCAAAATAAGTTGTTCCTAATAGATGTAGAGGAACCCGCCAGTAGTGACCATAGTGATGATGAAGTAGACACAACCAAAGAACACCCTCAAAATGAAGAGGAAATACAGGAAGAACTGTAGCTAAAATAACTAAACACAAACAAAGATATAACATAGAAAAGAGATTGCAAAAATTGATTCCTTATATTGATACAGGGGATCTTGAACCTCTCGATTTTACAATAATTTTTCAATTGCCCCAAATGTGTTTGGGGTAATGTTACAATGCTTTATCTCTTCTTTGAAATACAATGCTTTGATAATGGGGGTCTTCCAAATATTCAACACGCTTATGTGTTCTTTGCTCCTCAGCTACAACTTCAAAGGGTGAGTGGGCTTCTAATGTCCAACAATGGGGCCACTCCAGATTCAATAGCTCTCCAAGATACCTGCTTCCTGCACACACATGAAAAGGTATTGGGGGGTTTAGTAGCATCTGTATACAAAAATGAGAACCATGCAATGAAACCCTCGAATAAAATTTACAAAAAATAGAGAAAATAAAACCATATGCCTTGCTAAAATCAATCTTACTGATTAGATTTACCATGTTTTTTTTATCTAAGAAATCATAGATGCATGGTTTGGATTGGTAAACCACAGATGGACGGTGAGGAAACTATGTAAGGTTGGTTTTGACTATGTAACTATGGATGAGAAATTTCTACCGAATGGCAGAAGGCTCCAAATATGGGCTTCAAGGCTTCATATATTTGGTCTCCTCGGGATGTGTGCAAAATCCTTGTGCTATTTTGGTAGCCTGAAGGTATATGTGTTCAACCTCCTTTTGTTGGTGGGGTGAAGGTGCATTTATAGGCCCCTTAGGATTTTGGAGGGAAAATGGAGGTGGCAAGCCAGGATTGCCAAGTGGCAATCTAGAGCTACCAAATTGAGAGGGTAGTTAGAATGAGTCACCCAGGGTGTCTCATTTAATTGGGGTGATGTGGCTTCAAGTGGAGTGAGGTGTGAGGGATATCCCATGTGAAGGAACAAAGGGGGCATGAGTGTGTGAGATGTGGCAAGGGATGTTGGTGAGGTGGCTAGGACACATGTCTATTGGGTACGTAGGGTATCCTAGGTTGATTTTCCATATTGATTAAATTTGAAAAATAGATTAATGTGCAGGATTTTATACACCTAAGTTTAGACTTAGGCATATAATTTTACTATGCAGGATTTGTGATGTGGGATGCAAATGAGGTTTTGTGGATACCTAGGTTTTTGTGTCTACAAATATCCCTTTTTGTACTACGTTATGTAAAACACAATGCAGTGCAAAAACAAATGGCACATATCCTTATTGGATGGATGGATGGACTCAAATATTCTCAATGCACAAAAATGAATGATATTTAAAAAATATATATTTTTTTGCTTACCTCCTCAATTAACGAATGGGTAAAGTATGAAAGCCACTAGCCAAATGACCAAATGTGGATGATGAAAGGAGGTGGATGATTGAATGATATGGATTGTGTATGCAAATGTATGACATTGAGATCAACTTGATGCCCTAATTTTGAGATGGTTTGTATTGTTGCGAATTTACCTTTGGTTAAATGATGTGAAAATTTTTGTGGTAAAACCACCAACCACCTTGGGAGTTTGGGGGCCCCACTACTATTAGTTATTCTTGTGTTTAGAAACCAATGCATTGGGAATTTGATACTCGAGTGATTGTTGATTATTACCAAATTGTGATTGATTGTTTCCACTTTTGTACCCAAAGGAAAGGGCTTAAGGATAACCTTATGCAAATTAGGTTGAACACAACCATGCTCAAATATTGAGGGACCTAGCTGATTGAATCCCACATGTGATGTTGTTGAATATTTGAATGAGTGTCCTTATGGTGAGCTACCCATACGACTGGATTGCATGGATTACCAGTCGCTACAACCACCACGTATGTAGGGTAATTCACTGAAGACACGGTTCACTTATTGTTGTTGGTGATAATGATGTTGATGTTTGTGAAAGTGCATGTTGTGATGTGATGGACATGATGATTTTTGCTTTTTTGGTGGCTAATTGTGTGAGCATGGTTTCTTCTTCCTTTAACCGCGTGTCCATGGTTGGTACTGCCAACTATGAGTACATGGTTTTGTGTGCTTCGTTAAACATGGGTGCATGGTTTCCATCACAAAATGCAGGTATAAATAGGGAAGTTGTCATTTTATTTTTCATTTGTGTGGTTTATTTTCTTGGTAGTTTGATAATTAAGAGTGATATTGAGGTGGCTAGTGAGACTAGCAGAGCGGGTGTGGGCACAGAGGTTGGAGGCTTAGCTGGAGCAAAATCCAGAGTTCGCCATGCCAAGGTAGGTGGCCTATACTCTTAGTTTAGGCTTATTTTGTGTTTGTGTATTTTTTTGTTGCATATTTTATTGTTTTTTTTTTACACTAAGTGGGGGTGGTAAATTTGTTTTTTTGAAGATGTAAGAATATGTTGAATGAAGTGTTTTTTTTTTGTTGCTTTTGAAAAATGAAAGTGAATTTTTTAGATGATTTGTGTTTTTGTTTTTTTTTTACACACTAAGTGGGGATGGTAAATTTTTTTTTTTTTTTGGAAATGCATGAAGGGGATAGGTGAAAGTTTATTTTATTTTATTGAAAAAAATACATAATTTTTTTTCGTGTTTTGTTTGTTTTATTTTTATTTTTTATTTTTTAGGTTTGCACTGATATGGAATTTTATTTTTTGCTTTTAGGTGAAATTTATTGTGTCCCGACATTGATGGCCTCACCTTATATTCAAGGTTCGGAAGGCCCTCACATATGATTATTGGAAGCTCCTGGAGACTATGGATTTGGTAGGTTGTGGGTGTGTGGATACGGTTAGGGTAGATGATGAGTATTTATCTTCTCTCATGGAGAGATGGGACCCTGATAGGGGTTCCTTTAAGATTTCAATAGGGGATCTGACTATCACCCTAGAGGATGTATACCATATCTTACATGCTCTTGTTGAGGGTTCACTAGTTAGGGTGGGCCATGACAAGGAGGAGGCATTGAGGCCCATATATGGATATGACTAGGATGTGGATTGTAACAAGGGTGGGATCCCATATCTTCACTTGTTCAAGGGTGAGAAGCTGAGTGTACTACTAAATTTCATCATGTATATAGTAGGCAACATGTAGTTTCCTAACATCATGGGCTCGAGGTGGAACTAGGTGGGGCTTGTATTGCATCTGGTATCCGAGCCTCAAGTTTATGCACGAGCTCCCAATATTATATGTTAGTTGTACATGGAGCTGTATGAGGTGAAGAGACAGGAGTTAAAGGGGCTTGGGTGTAGCTTGGTGCTTCAACTATGGGATTGGGAGCATATCAAAGTTGCTTGACTAGAGGGTCTACCTTGTGAGTGGGATCACTAACTATATTGTGTGCTCTACTTGTGTACTAGTGAGGAGAATTCTTCAAGTAATCATATTCATAGTGCATAGGAGTATTGGGATATGCTAGGGGATTTGACTGGCAGTGATATTTGTTAGTGACCTTGGCGAGGTCTAGCTTGGGATGGTGATGCTACATAGCTTTGGTGGGTGAGGTGAGGGTGGTGGGTGGTTGGTCATCATATGTGATAGATGGATTATATCCAATTCTCATGAGTTTTGAGATAGTTTAGGATGATACAAGGAGTTCTAGATGCTCCCAGGATGTATAGGAAGTGGGGTGATGAGCTCAGTATTCTAGTCACTCCATATTTTTGGACAATAGTTGAGGCTACAAATGATGAGGTAGAGGATGTACTAGATGAAGATGATGTTGGGAAAACAATAGAGTATAACACTTGGTTTGCGGTGTAGCCTCCATGGATGCTGATCCAGGTTGTGGATGATGTGGCTAGTGGTGATGAGCATGATTCTAGTGAGTAGGTTCCTTAGTGGCAAAAGCACCATCATGATAGCAGGGTAGGGGATGAGTTGAGGTGGATGTGTAGTTGATAGATCTTTATTTTGGGGCTAGAGTAGGTTGAGGTGGAGATACATGTAGCGATAGTGGTGGTGGGGATGATGGAGGTTATGGGGGGTAGGATCCTCCTTTATACCGCATTGAGGAGGAGTGGGGGATTCTTTAGGAAAAGTGGGATAACTTTGGCAAAACTATGAAGTATCATGATGTAGATATCATGAGGCTACAAGATGAGGTTGCTTGATTGTAGAGGGAGAATGATGGGCTATAGAGGGATATTGATGGGCTATGAAGTGGACCTAGTGGAGGTGGGGATGCAACTACAATTATGACTCTTCAATTTGAGATAGGTCAGTGAGAGGCACAATAGGCTATAGATTTAGTAGCTTCCTAGAGGTAAGCTACTTATATTGGGATCCTTATGTACACCTTAGGTGTTCATCATATTATGCTACCTCTACCATCTTCATCATCAGTATCGGGATCTAGTAGGCAAAGCAAGTGTATGCCTAGTGGTTTGTGATCTTGAGCTCCTAGCTTTCATGCTCTATATGGCTCTTAGGGATATGCTCATGGGTATCGTAGGAGTCATGGTGGTGCTAGCTAGTAGCACTTTATTACCTCTTTTTGTAATTTTATATTTTTTCTTATGAGCCTAAGTGCTATGATGTATACATCCTTCAAGTATTTTTGTACTATGTGATTCATATATATACATGGCTTTTATTGTGATCATTTGTATGTTTACACTTTTTCTTTATTGTATGTATGGGTGCATATGAAATGATATACTAATAGATGGAATTAATGATGAATGATTACATTCCAATGATTATTTGGTATGTTATAGACTTTTGCTTGATTGTATTCTTTTCACTTAATTAGGGGCATTAACATGTATTAATAAATGAAATGTATAATAAGATGTAATGATGTAAATGATTATATATGGTTTGGATAGATGATTGTGATTATTTTCAAAGACTCAAACATGCTAGTGACCTTGATCAAACTCATTTATGATCTCACAAATCTTATGATGCTAAGGTGTTCCTAGTATTTTCAAATTTCTCAAGGACCAACTGTGTGTGCAATAATTGTTCATTTCTCATCATGAGCTAGGTCAAACTAATAAATTGTAACTTATACCAATAAGCTAGCTCATCCGTGAGCAACCATATGTCTATATAAAATAAGATCGCTAATATGAAAAACATGGTGCCACACGTAAGGATACCCCATTGCTAGGTGGTTTTCATTTAATCCATTACTGTAATGAGGAACACCCCACAGTTTTCAAGACCCTAAGAGTTACAAGGATTCAAGCTCCTTTCCTTATTTTATTGCATTGGATTTTTTGGGTAGTTTTATTTTAGAGTTTGCTTATTTTTTTAATGGAGCAACATTGATTTTTTTTTTCTTTTTGGATACTTGCTCATTTTGAGGCAGAGTAAGGGGAATTTATTACTTTGGGGTACTTTTCGGGATACTTGCTCATTTTGAGGGAGAGCAAGATTTTTTTTTTGAAGTGCTTTTTGGGATATTTGCTTGATTTAAGGAGGAGCAAGGGATTTTTTTTGGGATGAAGGTGGAGCTTGTCCTTTTGTCAACTCTGTAGCATTCTAGACTATGCACATAATTAGATGAACAAGGGAAACCTTTCACTTTATTGCAATAAAAACTCATGACTTCATCATTCCTAAGATTCACAATATTTTAATGTGTTTTGATGTGCATGGTTGAAGGGAAAACTTGATTTACCAGGAACAACTTATTGCTTCTAAAGATTGTTTGATTTTGAATTGATGTTGCTCAAAACACTAGGCATGGTTGAGTGATTGAAAATATGTGGATTTTTCTTATGGATTGATGTGGTATGTAAGGTCTTACGATACTTTCATTGCAATATTTTGAAAATTAAAAGGTGCACACAAAATAGTCAGTGGCCACATAATAATTATTGCTAATGGTTATACAATATTTATTCTACTTTATGTGAACTCATTAATGGTCAAAAGATCATAAGGAAAACTGCAAATTATTGTGATTGATGGATTGATGAGTTGTGCTTGATGTGAGGTACCCTTGATTCAGGTAACAATACATAGTAGAATAGTGATCATCCAAATTGACCAAATGATCCCTAATATAATGAATGTTATGAACAAATACCTAAAATGCATCTATGTAATGCGTATGGAGTGCATAGATGGTGTATGAAATGCTATGGATTTTTTTTTACCATGTATATGTACATATATATAAATTGCATTATGCATAAAACACCTTTAGGTATAAAATATTTAATGGCTTAAGTTCCAATGTTCCCTCTAAATTTACAAGTATGTATATTCCTGGACCCAACTATTACTTAAAAATGTATGGACCTAACCAATTAGTCATAAATTTATCTCTCAAATGCGGTAATGCATTGTTTGTTGATTCTCTTTAAGAATGATATCTCCCACTTGGAATTCATGAGGATTAACTTTAGCATTATAGGCATGCTTGATGCGATCTTGATATACTCGTAGATATTCTAAGGCATTGATCCACATTTAATAAAGGAGTGTAAGTTGGTTAAGATGTGCTTGTCTAGCTATGTCATCATCCATGAATTCTTGTAATGCAACTCATAAAGAAGGGATCTCAAGCTCAAGAGGTATAATTACTTTGGCATCATAGACCAATGAAAATGGAGTTGCCCTGGTTGGTGTTCGAATGCTTTTTTGATAAGCCCATAATGCCAAATGGAGTTGAGTGTGCCAATCTCTATGGTTTTCTTTGACATGTTTCTTTAGAATGGCTATCAAGGTCTTATTGGTCACTTCAGCTTGTCCATTTATTTACGGATAATAAGAAGTTGAGAAACTGTGATGGATATTGTACTTGTATAATGCTCAAACATCCTTGTTTTTAAAATATTTTCCATTATCAAAAATTATCTTGGAAGGAATCCCAAAAAGATAGATAATATGTTGAAGTATAAACTCCATAATTTGAGGTCCAATCATTGTGGTCATTGAATTTATTTGAACCATTTGGTGAAGTATTCTATGGCAGTTATGATGAACTTATGTTGTCTTGAAGAGGCAGGAAAAATTTTACCAATAAAACCTATGTCCCATTGTGAAAAGGGCCAAAGGATTTGAATGGGTTGTAGTGATTGTGATGGTACATGAGTCAAATTGACGTGATGCTGACATTTTTGACATTTCTCGATGTATTGACAACAATAATTTTCCATGGTGGACCAATAATAACCCATGCACAAGATACACTATGCAATGTCCATTCCACTAAAGTGGCCACCACAAGTACCATCATGGGCTTCAGTTATGGCTCTTTGTACCTCTACAAGATCTAGACATCAAATTAAGACTTCATCGTAGCCATGACTATACAACACGTACCCCAAGAGAGTGTAATGAGCTACTTTTTGTTTGAACATTCTATTTGTAGTTCACATCAAATCTTATGGAAGGGTACCAAAATTGAGAAAGTCTCTTATCTGATCGAGGTAAAAATTATATGGCTCCGCATGGATTAAACAAACACTTTTCTCACCTTCAGATTCTACTCGTGTGATTGTGGATTTGGATATTATTGTGATGATAAGCGGTTGGACTTCTCCATTTTCATTCTTAGGAATCAATGATCCTAAAGAAGCCATTGCATCCACAAATATATTAGTTGAATGAGGCAAGTTGTTAATCTCGTACTAGTCAAATTTTTCTAGAAACTTCATGATATTGTTTCAAGACTGGTTCTTTACATTGGTAAGTTTCTTTTACTTGACAAACGATAAGTTGGGAATCACCAAAGATATTTATACATTTAATGCCCATAGCTAGTGTTTATTGAAACTCCAAGATTAAGGCTTCATACTCTATGTTGTTATTTGTGCATGAAAAGTCTAGTTTGAATGATAAAGGAATTGGTATTCCTTTGGGTGTATAAAATACAACTTCAACACCTTATCCTTTTTTGCACTTTGATTCTTCAAATAAGAGAGTGATGTCAACATCATCCTCAGGACGTACTATTTATTCTTGTTTAGTTATGAAAAATACTGAATCATGTGGAAGCTCTATAAGAAGTGGTTGATCATTTAAAAGTGGAGCTTCTACGAGTTGATCGACTATCACCTAATTTTTGATGGATTTTTGGCTAATGAACTTGAGATCGAATTTTGTTAAGAGCATCATCTATTTTGCAATTCAGGTGTTGTTATATGTGCAAGTCATCATGTAATGTAGAGGATTTTCTCTAGCTATGATATAAGTAGTGTTACTTAGCATGTAATGTCTGAGTTTCTTAGTGGAAAAAACCACTACTAAGAACAAATTATCAATGTAAGTATATCTCCTTTTATAACTCACCAATGTCTGACTAATGTAATAAATTGCTTGCTCCTTATGATTCTCATTATTCTATGCAAGCATTGTCCCTAGCGCAAAATATGTTGTAGAGATGTAAAGGTGAAAAGTAACTCCTAGATGAGATGGTGTTAATACTGGTGGTGAAGCTAGATATTTTTTATGTCATACAAATCCTCTTGACATTTGATTATCCAATAAAATATCACCCCCTTCTATAGCAAGTGATTGAATGACCTACAATTATTTGAGAGTTGTGCAATGAATCATTGAATTGATTGAATATTTCCTTGTAAACTATGCAACTCTTTCAGATTTATAAGAGGTGACATCTCAATGATGGCATTGAACTTATCAACGTCTACTTCAATGCCTCACTTGGAGATAATGAATCTTAGAAGCTTACCTGATGTGACTCCGAATATGCACTTCTTAGGATTTAACCTCACTTTATGTTCAAGAAATTGATCAAAAACTTTTTCTAGAATATCAATGTGCTCAAGACATGTTTTGAATTTTGCAATTAGATCATCCATATAGTCTTCAATAATTTATGCATATAGTCATAGAAGATGTACGTCATGGAACGTTGATAAGTAGCTCATGTATTCTTAAGACCAAATGGTATTACCTTGAAGTAAAAATTCTCCCAAGGTGTTGTAAATATTTTTTGTGTTGGTCCTTAGGATTAATTCAAATATGATTGTATCATGAAAAACCATCCATTAAAGAAAGCATTTCATGACCTGCGTAGTAGTCTACAAGTTGATTGATGTTGGGTAATGGGAAATCATCCTTAGGCTACACTTTGTTTAAATATCAAAATTTTGAGCATACACATACCCCACATTCATCTTGTGAATGGGTACCATGTTGGAGATCCATTCTAGATAATCAATGGGTACTATGAAACCCACATCTAATAATTTTTGTATCTCTTGCTTAACGATGAGCGCAATGGTGGGATGCAGTTTCCTTAGTTTTTGCTTGAATGGCTTAGCTTAAAGAGCTAAGATAAGGTTGTGGACCACCAAATTGGGATAAAGTCTAGGCATGTCCTTGTATGACCACACAAATATCTCTTTATTCCTTGTTAAAGAAATCAATCATATGTTTTTTCTCTTTTGTGAAAAAATATTTTACAATTTTCATGATTTGTGGATTATCCACATATTGAATGAGGTTCACATTGATGGATTCTTTTATAAGCATATGAGAACCTTCTTCCAAATGATGTGGAGTTGGTATAAGATGGGTATCATCCTCCACATGCTCTAAAGACTCAGGTAGCACCTCCTCTACTTTGGTTTGAAAAATGGAAGTAGGCAAAGGTGAAGGTTGCTAAGGGATGTAAGTGTTTGAAGCCCTTAGAAACTCTTCGAATTGGATAAATTTGGTGATGGATGATAAATATGAAATACTATCCATGATAATGAGGCTAGCATCGATTTAAATTTTTTTTGCTAAATCGTACAGGTTACGAAGTGGGATGAACAAGTCAACAAAAATCATGTTAACTTGGTGGAAATGAGGTGGCTATGATTTGAAGAGTGATTGCTCACTCTCTCTCAGTTACAACTGACCTAAGGTGGATGAATAGTGAATCTGTGAGTGAAACCAAAGTGGTGGCAATGGATTTGTCTAAGGGTGCTTGTGCTCTTTGTTGATGCAAAATATGGAGTTATCTATGGGAAATTTTATGGTGTAGCACTCATATCTCTCGATGGGATATATAGGGGCCACATCTTGAGGAACATAAAAAATGTGAATGATACAGTCTAGATTTGCTTCCATATCATTAAAATTCTCAAAATCCTCATCAAAGATATAACTGTTAGAAATTTAATCAATCATAGCCATGTGCAATATAATCTTAGAAAAAACCTCATTTATATAAGGTGCAAAGTTAGGGTCTAGATACTCATCATCACTATCGTCACAATCATCACAATCATCACAATCATCACTTTCCTCGTCCTACTCTTCATTCTCAAGAGTGAGTCATTGGAATGCATGCTCGAAAGAGGATTTTACGGTAGATGGACTATATCCTAGGCTAGAGTGATCATGGACTTCTCGATACTCAGGCTCAATGATGTGATGCGGACCCTATTCATATCGTCCAAGGCCGAATCCCTACAAATTAACCCTACAAAAATATCACAAAGAAAAATTTGGGTTGAACAGATATTCTAGATTGGCATAAAACTCTTGTATGGGTTCTTAATTAGGAGGAGATATATTGGATGAGGAATCCACTCACCCATATACAAAGTTGATCCTATTAGGATCATAACCCATTATGTACACTGCACCTATAGCTAAAGGTGGGTCACATGGGTGACCGTAGTCCCTGATAGATTAGATAGGCGGTGTTACTATGACATTTTCAATTATGTACTTATAAATTCTTGGATTGGTGAGATGAACTGCAACATGGATTAGTTGGGATGTAGATGGTTTAGGTGTTGATATGGGTGCTTTGATGATGGCTTGCGGCTCAAGTGGAGGTGATGGTTCTTCTCGGATAGGTGACCCTATCTACAAGACAATGGGTGGTGATGTTGGAAATTTTGAGTATAGTATTGTCATTGATGTCAAAAGTTTGATGTCATTGATTGTCATTGATGTCAAAGGTGAAAAGGTTGAGTTTTATCTTCAAGGTTTAAATAATAAATGCAAAGGAATTCTCCATGGTTGTGAAAGCAAGCAAAGAGAATTTTGAAGAAAAGGATTATAATATTTAAATTAAAAATTTAAATATTATTAAGAGAGTTTGAAAGTAAAAAGGGCTTCATTTGGTAAATAAAAAATAAAGGGAGATTTTTAATTGTAAAGAAAATATAAGAATTCTCATTGGTGGAAAAATACCCAAGGCAAAAGGTTTTATTATAATATTTTTTAAAATATTATAATACCTAAGTATAAAGTTACAAGGCATCAAAAATAATTCAAATTATTTTAATTTGAAAGAGGGCCGATGTCTAAAACATGCATGAAAACATATGAATACCCCTAAGACTTTGGAAATAAAAGTGTATTTTCAATTTTTTATTTTTGTGCGAAGTGGTGACAATGAATAAGGAAGAGAGGACAACGTTGATTTTAGAGTGCATAAGGAGAACAAAATAAATAATTTTCGTTCGCTCCTTGATGTCATCTGCTAGGGTAGCCCAACGGTGGCTAGACTCA
This sequence comes from Wollemia nobilis, assembly GCA_028583015.1. NCBI lineage: Eukaryota > Viridiplantae > Streptophyta > Pinopsida > Araucariales > Araucariaceae > Wollemia > Wollemia nobilis. Next base: position 113,770 of record JAQPPZ010008399.1, read on the forward strand.
TGCTAAGTCATTTGTGAGGTATAGGTTTGTTGTTCAATTCTCCCTAGCACCAGTTTTGAAGGGTTTAATTTTTTACTGAATGCACCAAAGGGAAATACAAGTGGAGGCCCATACATTAGGTCTCAACCGCTTGGCTAGCGCAAACGGTCATGTGTTGCATTAGGAGTTTTAGGTCAGAGGGTCGATTCTCATCCACACCAAAAATATTATTTTTGGTAAAAGGTATGTGCTAAGGTTGATTAATATTTGCTTTGCATGTAGTTTGAGGGATGTGAAATGGTGTAAAGGTTTTTGGCTTATAGGAGGTATAAGGGTAATTTATTTCTACTGAATAATGTGAAGGTATTGTTGTCATTAGGGTTTTATTTTTATATATACAAAAGTAGGAGTGATAAGGTGTAAATGGTTGATTTAATATTGTAAATCTATGTTATGGGTCATTAAGTGGTTTGGAAATTATTTTATGAAAGTGGGATATTAAAGGTGTAAAATATGGTTTTATTGTTTGTAATATTTGCATTAATATTAAAGGCCTTGCTTCATGATTTGATGTTTTATTTTGAAAAACCAAGAGAGTTATAGTGCATTTGTTTGGAACAAAATTGTGCACACATTTTGAGAAGGAAGTTCATGTGGATGGTTTGAGAAAGTATTTTGCTATCTAACCCTTGAAGTGGCACTAGAAAAATCAGTTGTTTGTGAGATAGATTTTTGAAGACATCTTCATAAGAGTAAATTAAGAGGTATGGACACTTCATTCTTATTTAAGGTGTTTTGTTGAGTAAATGTTTCTGAAACATAATGTGGAGATAAAAGGATTGTTTGGTATGCATTTTTGGGAATATTTGAGTTAGGGTTTTTACTTCATTGTTGAATGGTTTTGGAAACATTTGAAATAGAGTTTGAGAACAAGTTGTGCTTCTATTGTTGAAAGAGATTGATACATTTGTGCTAGAGATTGTGAACTACTTGTGCTAGGTTTGAAGATAAGTTTTTGCAAATTTATGAAACCCTTTTTGAGCATGTGTTACGAGTAGTTTTGAGCATGTGTTATGAGGAGTTTTTAGCATGTGTAATGAGCAATTTTTGAGCATGTGTTATGAGAAGTTATGAGCATGTGTTATGAATAATTATGAGCATGTATTAGAGTAGAATTGAGTAGATATAGCGAGTAGTTTTAAGATAGTGTTGTGAGTAGATTGGATCGGACCTGTGAGCAGGTTAGAGGTAGACTTGTGAGTAGGTTTGAGACAGACTTGTGAGCAGGTTTGAGGTAGACTTATGAGCAGGTTTAAGACAATATTATGAGCAAATTATATTAGTGTTGTGAGCATATTGGATCAGTGTTGTGATAATATTATATTAGTATTGTGAGCATATTGGATCAGATTTGTGAGCATATTTGAATAAATTTGAGAAGATTAGAGGGGATAGAGTTCTCTTGTGGAGAGAGATCCAAAAACCAGAATAGAGGGGATAGAGTTCTCCTGTGGAAAGAGATCCAAAAACTAGATCAGTGGGGATAAAGGTCTCCTATAGATAGAGATACACAAACTTGAGCATAGGGGATTGGTGTCTCCTTTAAATAGAGATCCATAAATATTATAATAGGGATTTGATTCCCAAAATATTCATTGAGAAAATTTATACGAAATATTTTCTCCATGGATGTAACCCACATTGGGTGAACCACATTAAATCATGTATCTCATGTGTGTGATGATGTGTGCATTGTTTATTGCTTTCATATTATTGTTGTTATTATTTGGATTGAAAAGTAAAAAAATTATCTTATACTATTCACCTCCCCTCTTTGTATAAGTTTATGTTCTTCAATTGGTATCAGAGTGGGTTCCTTTGTGAAAAGCATAACAAATTGAAGGAATATCCCAAAATAACATACATGACCTCAAAAAATGGAGAAGAAACCATGATCGACATAAAAGAGAAATTTATTGATGCTCTTAGAAACTTGGAAAAAGTTAGAAGGAAGAATTCAAGTTTGAAGGCTCAAATACAAGAGGATGAGGAACCGAAGATGAAACTTCTATAAAATCTCACAGAGCTCAAGGTAAAATTTGAAGAGGGAAGGAAAATTGAATAGAATATGGTAGAATAGTTAAAGGCAAAAGAGTTAGAATGTGAAGGGTTGGAATACAAAATTGTCACTCTAAGAAAGGAATTTGAAAATATTAAAGATATGTTACAACAAGATATAAAGTTAGGCAAATAGAAAGGGGAGTCAAGCTCCAAAGTAAAAAAGATATCAAAATAAGAAGAGCCCATGACTTATGCTAATGCATTGAAAGGCAAAAGCATCAAGAAGGAAGAAGACAAAGAATATTAATGGATAAAATTCAATTACAAAAAAAATGAAGGAATAAGCATGCAACCATATTATTCAAGGCAATCTAACAGATTAAAAAATTTCTTCCATGGCTATTATTTTTCATGTAATAAATATGGTCATAGAGATGTACATTGCATGGTTCATGTGAGAAATAATGTTGATAGAAATTTTAATTCATTTGCACCTCTTATGGATAATAATATCATCTCTTACAAATACAATAACTTTTGGCACAAGACCAAATGGTGTAAAATAGTATTTCCTGAATTAAGAAAAAAGGAGGATCATAAGGATCAAAAGAATACAACATCAAAAGTTTGAAAAGAGAGAAAAGAGCAAGAAAATGAGAATTCAACATTGGTATAAACAAATATTCATGTACAAGATAAAGTAAATCAATGGTTTCTTGATAGTGGTTTTTCAATTCATATGAAAGGTGACAAAAGTAAATTTCTTGCTCTTAAAGAAATCAATGGAGGATCATTAAAATTTTGTGAAAATGGTTCAAAAAACATTTGTTGAAAAGAGAATTTGAGTTTAGATAATGGAAAATCAAAGACAAAAAATGTATTATATGTTAAAGGATTGAGGCAAAATTTACTAAGTGTAATTCAACTTTGTGATAAGGGGCACACGATCACTTTTTATCCAAATAGATGTGAAATCAGAAAATCCAAAACAGGAAAGCTCATTGTAGATGCCAGTAGAACCACAAACAATCTCTACATGCTAAGTGAAATTAAGGGAGAAAAATATTTCTTATCATAAGAAGATGAGAGTAGGTTGTGGCATAGAAGAATGGGTCATATGAACTTTGACAACATAGTGAATATAAGAAAAAAAATAGGTATTCAAAGATTTACTCAAGATAAAAATGCCACAAAGCACACTTTTGTGCACAATGTCAGCATGGAAAGCAAACAAGAACAAGTTTCAAGTCGAAAGAATTTACTTCATCTAAACCATTGAAACTAGTTCATACTGATTTATGTGGTCCTAAAAGGACAAAGAGTTTACAAGGTCAAAGTTAATTAATGTTATTTATAGATGATTTCTCTAGAATGACTTGGGTAGCTTTATTGAAAGAAAATTTAGAAGCCTTTGAGAAGTTCAAGGTATTCAAAGAGTTAGTAGAAAATGAAACAAGTAAAAGGATAAAGTGTCTAAGATCATATAGAGGAGGAGAATTTACTTTAGTTAAATTCATAGAATTTTGTGAACAACATCGGATCAAAAGAGAGTATTCAGTAGCAAGAACCCCACAACAAAATGGATTAGTTGAAAGGAAAAATAGAACTATTGAGAATATGGCCAGAGCTATGCTAAATGAATCTAAGATTTAAGATGGGTTTTGGAGAGAGGCAGTTCATACAACTTTCTATATCATCAATAGAGCTTAGGTGAAGGTAAATCATCATAAAAATCCATATGAGCTTTGGAGGGGAAGACAAGCTACTGTGAAGTACTTCAATTTTTTTGGAAGTAAATACTACATTAGACGAGAAGAGAAGAATTTGGGTAAGTTTGACTTAAGGTTTGATGAGGGCATCTTCCTTGGGTATTCCAATAAGAGCAAAGCCTATAAATGCTATAATAAGAGGAAACATACAATTATGGAAAGTATAAATGTGATAGTTGATGAACATACAAGGTCAAAAAAATCAACTCAAGAAATTGTATATCAAGAAGGAGAAAGTTTCCAAGAAGAAATAGGTGAAGAATCATAAGAAGATGAAACACAAAGAACACCACCTAAGACTCCATCCAGGTATGTGCAAAAGAATCATCCTAGAGATTTGATTACTGGAAATCCATATGAAATACAAACAAGGAGGAATATAATAGGAACAAGTGAACATGCAAATATTTCTTTGTTGTCTAAAATTGAGCCCAAGGATTTCAATGAGGCAAGAGAAAATAAATTTTAGGTCAAGACAATGGATGAGGAGTTGGATAAAATAGAAAAATTGAGACTTGGGAACTCTTACGACATCCAAAAGACAAGAATGTAATTTGCACTAAATGGGTTTACAAAAATAAGTTAAATGAAGATGGTCAGGTAGTCAGGAATAAAGCAAAACTGGTATGCAAAGGTTATGCACAGGTTGAAGGGATTGATTTTGATGAAACATTTGCTCTTGTTGCATGACTTGAGACTATAAGGATGTATTTAGATTTTTCAAGTTTCAAAAACTTCAAAGTATATCAAATGGATGTAAAATAAGCCTTTCTCAATGGCATATTGGAAGAATAGGTCTACATTGAGCAAATTGAGGGGTTCAACCTAAGTGATTAGCTAGATTATATATGTAGGTTAAAGAAGGCTATTTATGAACTAAAGAAAGATACTAGAACTTGGTATTCAAGGTTGGATAAGTATCTTCAAGAATAGGGTTTCAAAAAAGGAATAGTTGACAGTAATTTATACATCAAAAATGAAGGAAATGACTTATTAATTGTGGTTGTCTATGTGGATGATATCATTTTTGGAGGTAATAATGATAAGATGTGTTAGAAATTTACAAAGAGTATGCAAAGTGAATTTGAAATGTTAATTTTTGGTGAGTTGTCCTTATTCCTTGGACTATAGATTTCATAATTATAAAAGGGTGTATTTATCTCACAAACCAAGTATATAAAAGAAATGCTAAAGAAATTCAAATTGAAGGATTGCAAACGAGTGAGTACCCCCATGGTTACAGAATGCAGTTTGAGTAAAAATTATGAATCTCCTAAGGCAAATTAGATATTGTATAGATCTATGATTTGTAGCTTACTATATGTCATAGCTACAAGACTAGATATAATGCAGGCAATGGGATTAGTAACAAGATTTCAAACAGTGCCAAAGGAAACACATGTACTGGAAATAAAGAGAATTCTCAGGTATTTAAAAGGAACTATGAATTTTGGACTCTGCTATCCCAGAAGTGGTAATTCCACTCTTATAGCATATAGAAATGTAGATTCATTCTTTCTTGGAGATTGTTTAGTCTCTTGGCTAAGAAAGAAACAAGCATCAGTATCCTTATCCACAATAGAGGTAGAGTACATTGCAGTGGTTGCTTGTTGTACACAAGTGTTATGGATGAAGTAAAATTTAAAGGACTTCAAGATAGAGCATGATCATCCCATATCCATACTATGTGATAATACAAGTGCCATAAAAATTTCAAAGGATTCAGTGATTCATTTAAGGACCAATCACATTCCAATCAAGTATCATTTTTTGAGAGAACATGTAATGGATAAGCAAGTCAAATTGGAATATGTTACTACAAAAGAATAGATTATGAAAATTTTTACCAAGCCACTTCCAAATGAAACTTTTGAGTATCTTAGAAGGAAATTGGGATTAGTCTTACTCCCATCCCAAAATTAATCACCTCAAGGAGAGGAGGTGTGGAGGGGGCTAAGCTAAGAGTATTATATTTATCCCCAAAGGAGACCCTTTGCCATTGATGTCAAAGGGAGAGAAATTTGAGTAAGGGGGGGAGCATTTAGTCAGGGGGAGCAGTTCCTTAGGAGGAGTAGATTTGGAATCCAGTGATAGGAAAAGAAATTTTTAGAAAGTGTTGCCATCAATGACAAAGGGGGAGATTGTTGGAAATTTTGAGTATAGTGTTGTCATTGATGTCAAAAGTTTGATGTCATTAATTTTCATTGATGTCAAAGGTGAAAAGGTTGAGTTTTGTATTCAAGGTTGAAATAATAAACGCAAAGGAATTTTCCATGGTTGTGAGAGCAAGCAAAGATAATTTTGAAGAAAAGGATTATAATATTTAAATTTTAAATTTAAATATTATTAAGAGAGTTTGAAAGTAACAAGGGCTTCATTTGGTAAATGAAAAAAGGGATATTTTAAATTGCAAAGAAAGGATAAGACTTCTCATTGGTGGAAAAATACCCAAGGCAAAAGGTTTTATTATAATATTTTTTAAAATATTATAATACCTAAGTATAAAGTTACATGGCACCAAATATAATTCAAATTATTTAATTTGAAAGAGGGCTGATGTCTAAAACATGCATGAAAACATATAAATACCCTTAAGACATTGGAAATAAAAGTATATATTTTATTTTTGATTTTCATGCGAAGTGGTGACAACAAATAAGGAAGAAAAGACAATGTTGATTTTGGAGTGCAGAAGGAGAACAAAATAAATCATTTTCATTCGCTCTTTGACATCATCCATCAGGGTAGCCCAATAGTGGCTAGACTCATGATAAGTCGTTTGTGAGGCAGAGATTTGTTGTTCGATTCTTCCTAGCACTATTTTTGAAGGGCTTAATTTTTTGATGAATGCTTTAGGGGAAAATAAGAGTGGAGGCCCATATGCTATGTCTCAACTGCTTGGCTAGCACAAACAGTCACGCATTGCATTAGATGTTTGAGGTCGAAGGGTCGATTACCATCTGCACCAACAATATTAATTTTGGTAAAAGGTATGTGCTAAGGTTGATTAATATTTGCTTTGCATGGAGTTTGAGGGGTGTGAAATGGTGTAAATATTTTTGGCATATAGGAGGTATAAGGGTAATTTATTTGTGCAAAATAATTTGAAGGTATTGTTGTCATTAGGGTTTTATTTTTATATATACAAAAGTAGGAGTGATAAGGTGTAAATGGTTGATTTAATATTGTAAATCTGTGTTATGGGTCATTAAGTGGTTTGGAAATCATTTTATGAAAGTGGGAGATAAAAGGTGTAAAATATGGTTTTATTATTTGTAATATTTGCATTAATATTAAAGGGCTTGGATCATGATTTGATGTTTTATTTTGAAAAACCAAGAGAGTTATAGTGCATTTATTTGGAACAAAATTGTGCACACATTTTGAGAAGGAAGTTCATGTGTATGGTTTGAGAAAGTATTTTGCTATCTAACCCTTGAAGTGGCACTAGAAAAATTAGTTGTTTGTGAGACAGGTTTTTGAAGACATATCTTCATAAGAGCAAATTAAAAGGTATGGGCACTTTATTCTTTATTTAAGGTGTTTTGTTGAGTAAATGTTTCTGAAACATAAGGTGGGGATAAAAGGATTGTTTGGTATACATTGTTGGAAATATTTGAGTTAGTGTTTGTACTTCATTCTTCAATGGTTTTGGAAACATTTAAAATAGAGTTTGAGAAAAAGTTGTGCTTCTATAAAGAGATTGAGATATTTGTGCTAGATATTGTGTACTACTTGTGCTAGGTTTGAAGATAAGTTTTTGCATATTTGTGAAACCCTTTTTGAGCATGTGTTATGAGTAGTTTTGAGCATGTGTTATGAGCAGTTTTTGAGCATGTGTTATGAGCAGTTATTGAGCATGTGTTATGAGCAGTTATTAGCATGCATTAGAGTATAATTGAGTAGAGATATAGGGTAGGTTTAAGATAGTATTATGAGTATATTGGATAAGACTTGTGAGTAGGTTAGAGATAGACTTGTGAGTAGGTTTGAGGTAGACTTGTGAGAAGGTTTGAGGTAGACTTGTGAGCAGGTTTAAGATATTGGTGTGAGTAGATTGGATCAGTGTTGTGAGAAGATTGGGTTAGTGTTGCAAGAATATTGGATTAGTATTATGAGTAGATTGGATCAGAGTTGTGAGTATATTTGATCAGAGTTGAGCATAGCAGAGGGGATAGAATTCTCTTATGGAGAGAGATCCACAAACTAGAGAAGAGGGGATAGAGTTATCCTATGGAAAGAGATCCAAAAACCAGAGTAGTGGGGACAAAGGTCTCTTGTGGATAGAGATCCATAAAATTGAGCATAGGGGATTGGTGTCTCCTTTGAATAGAGTTCCATAAACACTGTAATAGGGATTTGATTCCCAAAAGATTCATTGAGAAAATTTATACGAAATATTTTTTCTATGGACGTAACCCACATTGAATGAACCACATTAAATCATGTCTCTCATGTGTGTGATGATGTGTGCATTGTTTACTAATTTGATATTATTGTTGTTATCATTTGGATTGAAAAGTAAAAAGTTTTATCTTATACTGTTCACCCGCCCTCTTAGTATAATATTATGTTCTTCAATTGGTATCAGAGCAGGTTCCTTCATGAAAAGCCTAACAACTTGAATGAAAATCCCACAAGAACATACATGACCTCAAAAAATGGAGAAGAAGCCATGATCGATATAAAAGAGAAATTTATTGTTGCTCTTAGAAACTTGGAAAAAGTTAGAAGGAAAAATTCAAGTTTGAAGACTCAAATCCAAGAGGATGAGGAAGCAAAGATGGAACTTCTATAAAATATCACAGAGCTCAAGGTAAAAGTTGAAGAGGGAAGGAAAATTGAACATGATATAGCAGAACAGTTAAATGCAAAAGAGTTAGAATGTAAAGGGTTGGAATATGAAATTGTATCTATAAGAAAGGAAGTTGAAAATATTAAAGATAAGTTACAACAAGATATAAAGTTAGGCAAACAGAAAGGGGAGTCAAGCTCCAAAGGAACAAAGATATAAAAAGAAGAAGATCTCATGAATTATGCTAATTCATTGAAAAGCAAAATCATCAAGAAGGAAGAAGACAAAGAAGGTTCATTGACAAAATTCAATTACAAAAACAACAAATGAAGAAGCATGCGACCATATTATTCAATGCAATCTAATAGGTTACAAAATTTCTTCCATGGCTATTGTTTTTCATGTAATAAATATGGTCATATAGTTGTACATTACATGGTTCATGTGAGAAATAATGTTGATAGAAATTTCAATTCATTTGCACCTCTTATGGATAAAAATATCATCTGTTACAAATGCAATAACTTTGGGCACAAGACCAAATGGTGTAAAATAGTATTTCCTAAATTAAGAAAAAAGGAGGATCACAAGGATCAAAAGAATACAACCTCAAAAGTTTAGAAAGAGAGAAAAGAGAAAGAAAATGAGAATTCAATGTTGGTACAAACATCTCTTCATGTACAAGATAAAGGAAATCAATCGTTTCTTGATAGTGGTTGTTCGAGTCATATGACAGGTGAAAAAAGTAAATTTCTTGCTCTTAAAGAAATCAATGGAGGATCATTAAAATTTGGTGACAATGGTTCAGCTAAAATTTGTGGAAAAGGGACTTTGAGTTTAGATAATGGAAAATCAAAGACAAAAAATGTATTGTATGTTAAAGGATTGAGGCACAATTTACTAAGTGTAAGTCAACTTTGTGATCAGGGGCACATAGTCACTTTTTATCCAAGTAGATGTGAAATTAGAAAATACAAAGCTATATGGCCAGAGCTATGCTAAATGAGTCCAATATTTAAGATGGGTTTTGGAGAGAGGAAGTTCATATAGATGTATATACCATCAATAGATAACAAGTGAGGGTAAAATATTAAAGGATTGAGGCACAATTTACTAAGTTTAAGTCAACTTTGTGATCAGGGGCACACGGTCACTTTTTATCCAAGTAGATGTGAAATTAGAAAATACAAAGCTATATGGCTAGAGCTATGCTAAATGAGTCCAATATTTAAGATGAGTTTTGGAGAGAGGCAGTTCATATAGTTGTCTATACCATCAATAGATATCAAGTGAGGGTAAATCATCATAAAAATCCATATGATATTTGGAAGGGAAGACCAGCTACTATGAAGTACTTCAGAATTTTTAGAAGTAAATGCTATATTATATGGGAAGAGAAGAATTTGGGCATGTTTGAATCAAGGTGTGATGATGGCATCTTCCTTGGGTATTCCACTAAGAGCAAAGCCCATAAATGCTATAATGATAGGAAACATACAATTATGGAACATAAAAATGTGACAGCTTATGAATAGACAGGGTCAAAAAAACCAACTCAAGAAATTATATATCAAGAAGAAGAAAGTTGCCAAGAAGAAATAGGTGAAGAATCAGAAGAAGAGGAAAAAAAAAGAACACCACCTAAGACTCCATCCAAGTATGTGCAAAATAATCATAAAATATATTTGATTATTGGAAATACAAATGAAAGACAAACAAGGAGGAAGATAATAGGAACAAGTGAACATGTAAATCTTTCTTTTTTGTCTAGAATTGAGCCCAAGAATTTCAATGAGGCAAGAGAAGATAAATTTTGGATCAAGGTAATGGATGAGGAGTTGGATAAAATAGAAAAAGTGATACTTGGGAACTCTTACGACGTCCAAAATACAAGAATGTAATTGGCACTAAATAGTTATGCCAAACTGGGATGCAAAGGTTATGCATAGGTTGAAGGGATTGATTTTGATGAAACATTTGCTCCTATTGTATGACTTGAGACTATAAGGATGTTTTTAGCTTTTTCAAGTTTCAAAAACTTCAAAGTATATCAAATGGATGTAAAATCAACTTTTCTCAATATAATATTGGAAGAAGAGGTCTACATTGAGCAACCTGAGGGGTTTAGCCTAATAGATAAGCCATATTATATATGCAGATTAAAGAAGGCTCTTTATGGACTAAACCAAGCTCCTAGAGCTTGGTATTCAAGGTTGGATAAGTATCTTCAAGAATAGGGTTTCATAAAAGGAATATTTTACAGTAATTTATACATCAAAAATGAAGGAAATGACTTATTAATTGTGGTTGTCTATGTGGATGATATCATTTTTGGAGGTAATAATGATAAGATGTGTTAGAAATTTTCAAAGAGTATGCAAAGTGAATTTGAAATGTCAATGCTTGGTGAGTTGTCCTTCTTCCTTGGAATAAATATTTCACAATCAGAAAAGGATGTATTTCTCTCACAAACCAAATATATAAAAGAAATGCTAAAGAAATTCAAATTGAAGGATTGTAAACCAGTGGGTGCCCCCATGGTTACACGATGAAATTTGAGTAAATATGATGGATCTCTTGAGGCAAATCAGACATTGTATAGATCTATGATTTGTAGCTTACTATATGTCACAGCTATAAGACCAGATATAATGCATGCAGTGGGATTAGTGGAAAGATTTCAAGCAGTACCAAAGGAAACACATGTACTGGAAGTAAACATAATTCTCAGGTATTTAAAAGAAACTATGTATTTTGGACTCTGGTATCCCAGAAGTGGTAATTTCACTCTCATAGCATATACAAATGCATATTGGGCAGGCATTATTGATGATAAAAAAAGCACAAGTGGAGGAGCATTCTTTCTTGTATATTGTTTAGTCTCTTGGCTAAGCAAGAAATAAGCACCAATATCCATATCCACAATAGAGGTAGAGTACATTGCAGTGGTTGCTTATTGTACACAAGTTTTATGGATGAAGTAAACTTTAAAGGACTTCAAGATAGAGCATGATCATCCCATATCCATACTATGTGATAATACAAGTGCCATAAACATTTCAAAGAATCCAGTGATGCATTCAAGGATCAATCACATTCCAATCAAGTATCAATTTTTGAGAGAATAGGTGATGGATAAGTAAGTCAAATTGGAATATGTTACTACAAAAGAATAGATTGTGGACATTTTTACTAAGCCACTTCCAAAGGAAACTTTTGAGTATCTTAGAAGGAAATTGGGAGTAGTCTTAATCCCATCCCAAAATTAATCACCTCAAGGAGAGGAGGTGTGGAGGGGGCTGAGCTAAGAGTATTATATTTAGCCCCAAAGGAGTCCCTTTGCCATTGATTTCAAAGGGGGAGAAATTTGAGTAAGGGGGAGAGCATCCAGTTAGGGGGAGCAATTCCTCAAGGGGAGCAAATTTAGAATCCAGTGATAGGAAAATAAATTTTTAGAAAGTGTTGCCATCAATGACAAAGGGAGATATTGTTAGAAATTTTGAGTATAGTGTTGTCATTGATGTCAAAAGTTTGATGTCAATGATTGTCATTGATGTCAAAGGTGAAAAGTTTGAGTTTTATCTTCAAGGTTGAAATAATAAATGCAAAGGAATTTTCCATGGTTGTGAAAGCAAGCAAAGATAATTTTTAAGAAAAGGATTATAATATTTAAATTTTAAATTTTAATATTATTAAGAGATTTGAAAGTAACAAGGGCTTCATTTGGTAAATAAAAAACAAAGGGAAATTTTAAATTGTAAAGAAAATATAAGACTTCTTATTGGTGGAAAAAGACCCAAGGCAAAAGGTTTTATTATAATATTTTTTAAAATATTATAATACCTAAGTATAAAGTTACATGGCACCAAAGATAATTCAAATTATTTTAATTTGAAATAAGGACGATGTTTAAAACGTGCATGAAAACATATAAATACCCCTAAGAATTTGGAAATAAAAGTGTGTTTTTGATTTTTGATTTTCGTATGAAGTGGTGATGGTGAATAAGGAAGAGAGGACAACGTTGATTTTGGAGCACATAAGGAGAACAAAATAAATCATTTTCGTTTGTTATTTGATGTCATACACTAGGGTAGCCTAGCAATGGATAGACTCATGCTAAGTTGTTTATGAGGTAGAGGTTTACTGTTTGATTCTCCCTAGCACCAGTTTTTAAGGGTTTAATTTTTCGATGAACGTGCTAGAGGGAAATAAGAGTGGAGACCCATACGTTAGGTCTCAACCGCTTGGCTAGCACAAACAGTCATGCATTGCATTAGGAGTTTGAGGTCGGAGGGTCAATTACCGTCCACACCAACAATATTATTTTTTGTAAAAGGTATATGCTAAGGTTGATTAATATTTGCTTTACATAGAGTTTGAGGGGTGTGAAATGGTGTAGAGGTTTTTGGCATATAGGAGGTAGAAGGGTAATTTATTTTTACCAAATATTTTGAGGGTACTATTGTCATTAGGGTTTTATTTTTATATATACAAAATTAGGAGTGATAAGGTATAAATGGTTGATTTAATATTGTAAATATATGTTATGGGTCATTAAGTGGTTTGGAAATTATTTTATGAAAGTGGGAGATAAAAGGTGTAAAATATGGTTTTATTGTTTGTAATATTTGCATTAATATTAAAGGGATTGGTTCATGACTTGATTTTTTGTTTTGAAAAACCAAGAGAGTTATAGTGAATTTGTTTGGAATAAAATTGTGCACACATTTTGAGAAGGAATTTCATGTGGATGGTTTGAGAAAATATTTTGCTATCTAACCCTTGAAGTGGCACTAGAAAAATCAGTTGTTTTTGAGACAGGTTTTTGAAGACATATCTTCATCAGAGAAAATTAAGAGGTATGGGCACATAATTATTTATTTAAGGTGTTTTATTGAGTAATGTTTCTAAAACATAATGTGGATATAAAAGGATTGTTTGGTATGCATTGTTGGAAATATTTGAGTTAGGGTTTGTACTTCATTGTTGAATGGTTTTGGAAACATTTGAAATAGAGTTTGAGAACAAGTTGTGCTTCTATTGTTGAAAGATATTGAGACATTTGTGCTAGATATTGTGAACTACTTGTGCTAGGTTTGAAGATAAGTTTTTGCATATTTGTGAAACCCTTTTTGAGCATGTGTTATGAGCAGTTTTGAGCATGTGTTATGAGTAGTTTTTGAGCATGTATTATGAGCATTTTTGAGCATGTATTATGAGTAGTTCTTGAGCATGTGTTATGAGAAGTTATGAGCATGTATTAGAGCAAAATTGAGAAGAGATAGAGAGTAGGTTTAAGATAGTGTTGTGAGCATATTGGACCAGACTTGTGAGCAGGTTAGAGGCAGACTTGTGAGCAGGTTTGAGATAAACTTGTGAGCAAGTTTGAGGTAAACTTGTGAGCAGGTTTAATACAGTGTTGTGAGAAGATTGGATCAATGTTATGAGAAAATTGGATCAGTATTTTGAGCATATTGGATAAGTATTGTGAGCATTGGATCATATTTATGAGTAGATTTAATCAAAGTTGAGTAGAGCAAAGGGGATAGAGTTCTCTTGTGGAGAGATCCACAAACCAGAGTAGAGAGGATAGAGTTCTCCTGTGGAAAGAGATCAACAAACTAGAGTAGTGGGGATAGAGGTCTCCTATGGACAGAGATCCACAAACTTGAGCATAGGGGATTGGTGTCTCCTTTGGTCAGAGATCCATAAACATTATAATAGGGATATGATTTCCAAAATATTCATTGAGAAAATTTATAAGGAATATTTTCCCCATGGACATAACCCACATTGGGTGAACCATGTTAAATCATATATCTCATGTGTGTGATGATGTGTGCATTTTTTATTACTTTGAAATTATTGTTGTTATCATTTGGATTGAGAAGTAAAAAGTTTTATCTTATACTGTTCACCCCCCATATTAGTATAAGCTTATGTTCTTCATGTGAATTTTGAGGTGGATTTGGTTTGATGGGATTGTTAGTGGTTGGTGGAGTTGGTTGGGCTAAAAATGTGAAAGGTGTTTGTGATGTGGGAGGTGTAGCTATTGAAGTGGATGGTTGGTTAGTGGGGTGTCAAGTGTGGTGTAAAAATGAAATGAGGTGGATGCAGGTTGAATTGGCTTGGAATTTTAGGATGCAAAAGCAGGATCCACTATTGGTAAGTCCTCTAGGATGGGTGCTTTTGATGAAGTGGTGTTAGTTGGGATAGTTTATATGACAAGGGGCTAAATTGAAATATGGGTGAATGGAAGTAATGGCTCATAGGGATTTGATATCAAGTTACAATATTTAAATGGCTTAGTGTCAACTTGGATGCAATGGAAATTACCCTCGTACCCCTATTTTAGACATAAATGTTATACAAAGGGCTAACCATATCGCCATTCCTAAGACTCCTAGGATTGAGCCCAATCGATAGTCATGTCATGTATGTGGACATGGACTTTAGTATCATTTGTTGTAGTTTTTTTGATTTTAGTATTTCCATAAAATCCTCATGATGTGGGGATATTTTTGTATTAGCTCATT